>UYYA01004442.1:0-106941 GCA_900624975.1 Angiostrongylus costaricensis
TACAAGTCGGAAGTATCTTGCTGGTACATCTTGCAGTAACTCCCACGACCGACTTTCTATTAACCTCGGCATTGATCAAGGGATTTTCCTCGTATTTTTGTTGAGCACACGCGAGGTGTTACTATTCCTTGTTCACGATTAAGCTGACGTTTCGGCCGATTTCGCCTTCTTCAGAGCCTGGAAAGGTCAAGTTGATAGCAATGCACTCGGCCAGACGCCTCTATAACCAAACAAAGAAACTCCAAACCAAGATTTCAATCACTTTGAACACAGCTTTGCACACTCACACTACAAAGCTTAGTAATATTTCGAAACCGACTTTCCTCGAACCTCGGTATCACTAATCAATATGTATTCTTTCTTTGATGAGCTTACACCAGGTTGATAATGATGTTTACTGTGAAATATTACTACACTTTTTGCTAGCTGATAATAACACCGACTTCTGCACGATGTGCGCGATGATTATGTCCGGAAGAAAAATTAGTTGTTATCACCGGACATTATCATTATATCGACTATCAGCATCGTGTGTAAAAGGGCATCACAGAGCAAGGATGCCTCATTCGAGGAGATGGCTCACTGAAGGAGACCTGACTCGACACGAAGGCGAAGCTGACACGTCGAGACGAATAACAAGCGAGTACTATCGACTCGGATCATCGGCTCTGAGGAAAACGAAGACGTCGAAACGTTAGCCGAAGATGAACATCATTATCAACCTTGTGTAAGCTCATCAAAAAAAAGAATACATATTAATTAGTGATACCGAGGTTCAAGGAAAGCCGGTTTCGAGATATCACTTTCTAAAGTCTAAACGGGAACGCTCCAGCCCAGCTACTCCAAATATCAATGGAGAACCAACTTACCAGCATTGTTTAACGTTTTGTTTTCTGCCTTCTATAATTTTCATGGCAGGTTACTAAGTAAGCGAAATACAACCACAACGTTGCTGAGATATTTGCAAAACTCTGGACCGCAGGTGTTTATGGTGGGGAACGAACGCGCTATTGTCCTTTCCGGGGAGTAACGCGTTCACCACCACACCATGCGGGTCCTTTGTTTCGCACGTCTCTCAGCTATTTCTATCGATCTTTTTGCCACAGCAATCACCAAAAAACAACTTACCAGCATTCAGCAACATTCGAAAGGAGGAAATCTTTAAGCAGCAGCCGAACATGCAAAAAAATCGAATATGTTTGTAGATGATTGGTGCGAGGAAACGAAAAGATTGAATGAAGTGCTGTGTTTCATACAGTAGATTTTTAAAAGGGTCGTATGAAGAAAAGTAGCTGAAATTTTGCTGTTTGAACGATTTTCTTTCCTTCTCTAGTGGTCCAGAGTAACCTTGACGATTCCGTTCCTACGTCGTCATTGTAACTTTTTTGTGTCGGAATGAGACAATGGTCATTTCTAGCCCCAATTTACATAGCTCCGGATTTCTAGATAAAGATGGCGAAGTCCTTTAAACTAACGTTACCGCACACTGGTTGAATGAACTTCCGCCATACACCGCAGCCCCAACACTTATAGATACCAACAGCTACGGCGAGGTGAATCAGTAAGGAGAATTCGCTCGTCTTTTGCACCCGGAATTTTGCTTTCGAAAAAACTTCTCATTCCTTATGTGTCCGAGAAACTGCACAAAGCGTGTTTTGTTTGGTTCTTTTATAGAGCTGCGATTACGAGTTTTGTCATGCGTTTATGGCGTTTTTATGTTGGCCACACAGTTGATGCACACATAATGAAATCTGTAGAAATGATTCATGCTTGGATCCATTAGTAGTCCTTGTCTGATAATAATAATGTAAATAATCACAACTTTAAGTTATTATTTACTGCTTACCCTTTTTAAAGGTAGCGTCTATTGCGAAATATAACTTCTATAATGCTGAGATATTTGCAAAACTCCGGACCGTAGGTGTTCGCGGTGGGGAACGAACGCGCTATTGCCCTTTCCGGGAGGTAACGCGTTCAACACCACACCACGCGAAGACGAGTGATTGCTGATGGTAGAGATCGATAGAAGTAGCTGAGAGACAGGCGAAACGAAGACCCGTTTGGTGTGGTAGTCAACGCGTTAGCTCTCGGAAAGGGTAATAGCGTGTTCGTTCCCTGCCACAGCAAGCAACCCAACCTGAGTTTTGCAAATAACTCAGCATCATTAAACGTTGAATACAGCTTACAGCTTGCCAAGAGTGTACGAAAAAATTTATGATAAAATTTGTTTGTGGTAAATTTATTCACCACATTCTTTTTTGCAGCCATATAGGTCACAACACGAGCTCATACCTCGTCTTTTGTTGCGTCTTGTAACTTTTTAAAATATACGTTTAACTTTAGCTAATTCACTGCAGGCTTTCGTTCAAGAATAGGTGATGACGTTGTTAACGATAATGCTCTCCGGTTTCTGTTTAACAGTCAAACAAGGTGAAAGCATAAGCATTAGGTTTATCTAACTTTCTTGAGACAGGTTTTTACACCCTTGATGTTTTTCCCTTGATTTCTTTATGTTTATTTCATTTCTGTCACGTTTTGCGAAACATAAAGCGACTCTTAACAAAATTCAAAGAGGCGTGGAGGTTCGCCAGGGTTTCTGCCAGTCGACTTTGCGTCACTACATTGGTTCCGACGAGTTTACTAAGATTGCCGACAACGAATCCCGATGCCGAAGATTCAACTTCACTTTGCGTTTCCGGTTTCAATGAAGTAACGAATCCGCCTCCAGTTTCGATAAGTAGAGCCAAAGCTGCGTTAATTTGGATTGGAAGGACCTTTTCACTATCACTTTCATATTTCGATTTCATCGACATCCTATCGTTATAGAATGAGCCATTTCGCCATAAGAAAATAGAAAAAGCCTCGACAATCAGCTGTGGTTGAGGAAAATCTGAAAAATTTTCGTCAGATAAAAAATCCTTGTAGTGCTCGTTCTTGCAGTTTAGCTTTCGTACTTCGTTCATTCGAAGGCGCGAAGCCCATTGTTAGACATGCTGCTAAGTAGTAACAAAGCCCTCTCACAAATCCAACCAAATTTCCATACCTCCGATGTCAGGAGATTGGTACCCTACTTCTATGCTTAGCTCAGTCCGTTCTACGAAGACTGGTGAGATCTTGTGCAGACGCCTTGTGACCTCCTAGCGCAAGTATCCGAGGTTTCTAGGGAAGAACCGACTGCAGCAGCAATCATAAAGGAAGCAGAGTTATGGATTGCTAGCCGAGTCCATACATAAATCCAGATACCATCCTGGACAACAGGAGCCAGGAAACGGGTCGAAGTAAACGAGTTTTGTAATTCGCATAAGTGTGGTGTTAGGTGGTGTTGAGTAAATAAATAAACTTAATTTATTCGTAAAATTTTACTGGCTTACTAATTCATTATGAAACCGTCTTCCAAGTGTCTATCTGAAATACATTCGAAAAAATACTACTACTTTAAATGTTCTACCGTGTTCTTATGAAACCGCCATGGTTACAACAATTATTACTAATAATAAGAAGGCCCCTTTCAAACATTCCGCGGTTGTGTTTCTTTCCTCCACTGTATCGACTTCTTTTTGGAAAAGTGAGATGAAATTTTTCAGATAATGCAGTCAGCATGGATCGTCTCTTTATTGCATTTTACGATGGCCATCGACTACCCGTGGACGTTTGACAACGACTTATTCGGTGGTTCGGTTTCATTTTTACCGTACTCTTTTAGCTTTTGTGACGAAGCCAGCGTGAATTGTTTCATAAATAAAGGATTTTTGACGGATTGATAATAGCGGCTGCCACAGATCCCTAAAATATATAGATGTATAATTGTCCTAGTATATTTACTTCTCTTTAGTGGACTTTCTAACCTTGGAAATAGCGTCAAATTTGAAACAACACTCTTAGCAAAATGTTGAGAGGTTGAAATAATGTTTGCTAGTTATTATTTTTGTAGTGAATATTTCCTGTAATATAATCCCAAAATATGTTGTTGTGAGCGAAATAATACACCGGAAAGCATTTGTGCTAAGTGCGGTACGAATAACCACAATGATGCCTAGATAATAACAAAACCTCCGATCCTCAGCGGTCTGCGGTAGAGATCGAACTCGCTATTACATTTTCCGGGCGCTAACGTGCTCACCACCACACCATGCGGGCTCTTCGTTTCGCCTTTCTCTCAGCGGTGTTTATAATTCATAGGTGCTATCAGCGATCAGCAGTCAACGGGAGATTGCGGTACGCAGTTTTGCAAATATCTAACCACCATTATGGTTATAATTCACATCAAACCCTGCCACGAAAAAGAACAGAAGTGCATGGAAGCTGATAACATTATGTTATCAATATTTGAAAAAAAGACCTAGTCGAAAATCTACCAATGTTTGTTCCATGCTTATCAAAATTCCCAGGTATGTCGGCTCCTCTTTTTCTTCAAAGGCTTTTTTTCTGTCGTTCATGCTTAGGTCTCCGAGCCCTAAGAAATTCGAATGATTTCGGCTTTGGTGTCACCACAAAAGTAGCATTTGAACGAGGAAGATTTCATAGGTTTTTTTTAAATGTCTTCACAAGAATGTTTAGTGTGACAGAGGTAGATTTCGTTCCACCGTTAAGTGAGCACCTTTAAAATCTACTGAACATTGCACTAAAACAACGCTTTTTATCCTCTGAAACAAGTTTGGCGCCAATCTGTCGAGTCTGGGAGGTATAGATGGCTCGGTTTGTTTAACCGGGGTGTTGGAAAAAACTAAAGATTTCGCTTTTATTGCAAACACTTAGCCAGTGCGCTACACGGTTTTGTTTTTGATAGATTTAAAAAGATTTACCTGTCATATACGCATTCCCATTTATTTCATAAACTGACTTTCCAAAAAGGAAAGCTCATTGGACAAAAGTGTCTGCAATAAATTTAACCTCGGCATGACTAGTCAATGTCTATCCTTTCATTGACAAACTAACACGTGGTTAATTTTTAAAAAGTCTAACCCTTCACATCCTTTTTTTTTTCTTCAAAGTTGGATTAATCCGAGCTATCCACAGTTGTTCCTTGTTCCGATATGATTTTTCATGATCGCATAGTGTCGAATCCACGGGGGCACTACCCGAATGAGGTAACACCATTCGGCAGCACTTTTTGATGCAGGACGGTATACTGATTCCCTGTTGACAATCGTTTGTTTTTCTTCGGACATTCGATCCTGCAAAAATCGGAGTCGGTATCATTATCAGCAAGCACAGAGCGTAACAGTGTTGCGAGAACCGACTGAATTCGACTTCAAGCGATCACGAAAGTCCACATCGGTGGGAAGAACGACAATCGAAAATCGACTCAGATCAATCCCATTCTGAAGAAGGAGAAGGCACCGAAACGTTAGCCGAATAAAGTTTTCTCTTTTTTAAATAAACCCCGTGTCAGCTTGTCGATGAACGAGTATATATTGTTCACATTTAGTTGGATTTTATATCGACGTACATACTCCCAAGTATAAAGCATAAGATTATTTAACGTTATCGATAAAAGGGCATAATCGAGTGAGTGTGGCTCATTCGAGAGTGATGCGCAACGAAGGCGCCACCTCGAGAACACGAATAACTGTATACCATCGACTTAGATCATTGGCTCCGATGAAGACAATATCGTTAAAACGTTAGCAGAAAATAAGAGGCGTTATCAACCTCGTATAAGCCTATCAAAGAAAAAATACATACTTGTAAGCGTTTCACGAAATATTTGTGAAGGAACTGACATGGAATGAGCACATAATGTGTAAGAGATTCTATTCAAATATCATTTTATTTCCATTATTTTTTCTCCGAATCGCTGCGCTTACACGAGGTTGATATGCAGCTTTTATTCGGCTAACGTTTCGACGTCTTTATCTTCTTCAGAGCCGATGGTGCGAGTCGTTTCCACACTAGTTCATCTTTTTGATGTGATGTTTTCGTCGTCTCATAGTACCTCGGGTAATCTGAGAAATCCAAAGAATTACTGATTATTCACGTCGAGGTTAAGTGAAAGTTGGTTTAATAACAATATTACTTTATTGCGTTTTACTTTTTATTTTCTGCCCACTATAGTTTTTGCGGCAGGGTATCAAGACACAACCACAGCGTTGCTGAGATATTTGCAAAACTCTGGACCGCAGGTGTCTGCGGTAGGGAACGAACGCGCTATTCTCCTTTAGAGGAGTGACGCGTCTCAGCTAGTTCTGTCGATTCGTGCTATCAGCAATCACCCATCAAGTGGATTGATCTGGGAAACCCACATCGGCATTGGACCCAGTTAAGCTACGGCTGTAGTTGGAATCACAGTGTTTTACTTATTATTTTCTGCCTACTACAGTTGTTGCGGCAGAGTATAAAGCGAAATACATCCACAATGTTGCTGAGATGTTTGCAAAACTCTGAGCCGCAGGTGTTTGAGGTGGGAATTTGAAATTGGTTTGCGGTGAATATTACTTTACTTTTTGCAAACTGGAAAGGGCCACAATGGAAGTCCCACAATGCTTTCAAAACTCTTGCTTATCCGTGTTTCACACCGCTACCTATTATTTTTTACTTTTGCTTTCTATAAGGAAAACAGTCACAAGATGACCAACTCAATTCACACGATGATTTCCTTGAATCCAATGAATTTCGTTTATTTTTTATGTTAGCAATTTCTCCTAGGTCTGACCGACAATAAATCAACGGCTCATATTTATTATATGGTGCTGGCAGTGAAAAGCACTCTTTCATCGCCGAGTCGTCATTTATATGACGATTCTCTTTCGTAGAATTTCTAGGCTTTCGTCTTTTCCTAACAAGGTTTTCAAACACGGACGATTTTTCCAACGCGGACGAGTTTTTTTTCTTTGCAAAAACCGTTGCGTCTGCGAAGTTTTTATGTGATTAATCCAGCTCCGTGACATTAGACATCCAACGGGATCCACCTCCGTTTTTTGAGGATTCAAGGATCTGATTTATTTTGAAAAGGTTGCAAATGGCTAGCGGTGGCGCCAAACCACCAATTCTTTTCAAAAGATTTACTCTGTTAGCTGCAACATTTGGATACCTCGAATTCTGAAACTACAGTTGGTTATTTTTCTGTGTTAAATGTAACATGTTATGCTATCGAAGCCTTAAATGGATAGTAAATGATTGAAGGTTTTGGACAGCTGAAAACTTCCCATGCGTCAAATATAATAAACAAATGTTTCCAATTTAGTTGAGGCGGTCATCTTCCTGAATAATTTAAAGTTAGCATTGTTTTTTTCTTTTTTCTTGAAATCCCATTTGCTGCTAACCACATTTGCATCAGTTATCACTGACGCGTGCGGACAACTCGTCCGTAACAATCAGTTCTACATCTGCATTTAATCCTTCTCTGACAAGTGAGGTTTTGGTTTTAAGATTTCAACGAAATAGTTTTGGTTAGAGCACTGAATAGTAAAGTTGATGCGAAGATTGGAAAGAAAATTTTTCTGTAAATCCATTAAATACCAAATTTTATGGTATCGCGGATACTTAGCCAAGATATTTTTGTTAAGTGGAGCCTGCGGTTGGAGCGTTATAAAGATTCTTGACAACCCATTGGCTTTTTTTGAAGTAGCTTACTTGATGGTTTTTCACTATTTGAATCATTTTTATTGTCTTTGAAATTTTTTTTTTGCACGGCCGTTTGAACCTACCTGGCTCTTTGTAATCTACGAATACTTTATGAATATTGTCATTCGGCAAAACAGTAGTGATAAACTGAGTAGAGAAACTTAGGTGAACTTAAAAAAGGTTAAAGCTCTTGGCGTTGATCAATCTCTGAGGGATGCGCCATGCAATCGACTTCATTAAGCATCGCTGGAGGTGATTGAATACGTACCTGGCCTTTACAATGATTCGCGGTGACCTACCGATGTAGCGAGCCTGCTACTATCCTCCTAGACAAGTCTGGTACCAATTTGCGCACCCCGGAGGAATGGAAGACTTGGTGGATCATGGGCGCGGGGATCGATTTCGAATGTGTCTCGCAGCGGGCCTCCAACCACTGCGCCACACACTTTTATAAATACAGCTGCCTATTGTTCCTTTCTTAGATCATTCACTCATTATATCCCTCTGGAATTTCTCTACCAGCTCTTAGCTGAGTTAGCTTCCACATCGTTACTATAGTAACTGTCATTTTATCCCAATGTCAAGACCGCTAATACAGTGCAATAGGATAGTAATCAGTTAATGAATCATCCGAGGAGGTATATGCTGTCATCTCCAGCCCAGACCTGATCTGATGCAACCTGCACTTGTTAAGATTGGCAAAAAGCGCTCAAAAACTTGTTATCGAATAGCAGAAGTACCCGAGAAATTCCTTTACTACTATTACTTTACTTATTACTATTACATTACTTTATCTCTCAGTTCTCCAAAAAAGCGTTTAGTTCCGACTTTTTAAGGAATACCCTGCATAAAAACATTCAAAAGTTATAGGTCCTACTCTTCAGAGCGTTTTATTTATTAGGAACCTCTTTGCTCACTATAACTAGTCTGGAACCTACTGCGAGCGAACAGGCTTCTGAGCTACATAATAATCAGAATTGCCCAATTTATGAGCCGTTCTGGTGAACTGGAAATTGGGAGACATTACCAAAGACGAGACAACAAAGAAAGGGTGCTTACTTTAATGTTTGCAAGCCCTTCTATTCTTCTCGCCGCCTTTACATTCCACTTATTGCAACCCAGCTTCTTCCACATTTGCGAACTTTGGCGAAATTAAATTCGCTTTTAAAGTAAGAGTATCTCTTCGTGTTTCGTTTTTTTCAAAAGCATAGGGCGCCTTACTCGTTAACAAATGTAAAGCAACTGTACGGAAAGTCAAACATGGTCCTAATGTGTACATAGTCCATTTCTAAATCATCTTGAACCCATAATTTTTGGTATGACACGTGTATTTCTGCACTATTTCTTGGGCGCACCTGTAGCTCGGCGATTGCAGATCCCTTTCAATATATATAGATTGTCAATCGTTCGTTCTCCTACGGTGCAAACAGTCCCCGCATCCTCGGAGTAGGAAAAATTGGTTTTCTAGGGGATGAAAACATTGATTTCATATATTCGTAGGTCTTCTTAAGTTACTATATATTTCACATCATCTGTTTGCTCACCTCTGCTACGTTGATTGGACCTGGATGCATAGCGTATCTCTAAGGAACCGATCGAAGCCGAACGAGATATCTATTTGCAGTTCATTTTTTTCTCTTCAATTCTAATTTTTCGAATGATAAGAGGGCTCATTTTCAAACTCGTTAACCCATTCCGCCACAATCTTTAGGTCCCAGTTAGATTCTGCTCAGCCGCAATCGACAACATTAGAATTCTTTATTTATTTTTGTCGTTACTATTGTCTATTACGTCTATATGTCATCTAGATTATAGTTTTCCGTAGTTTAGTGGCGTCTTGTGGCTACTCAACGTTTTATGCCTTTCAGGTTGTGGCTGACTATGAAAAACTTTCATAATCTCATACAGGGGTGGTTAGCACAGTGGTAGTGACGTCCGTCATCACGAGCATGATGCTAGTTGGACTCCGCTTCGGGCTAATCAAGTCTATCATCTCTCCGGAATCAGGAAATTGGTACTGGACTTGTCTGGGAAAAAATCACTCTCTGCAATCCAATCCAAACCAATTGAGAATGTTCCACCCAGGCTATCTCAAGAATCCAGGGAGAATTGCTCGACCAGCATTCTAAGGCATTCAAGATAAAATGAAAATCCTCAAGGGCAACCGAAGGCGTAGGTAAAGTTGGAGGATCTTCGTGGACAATGGATGCGAGGAAACGAATAGAATGTGAGTGGTGCTGGAAACTGCACAGCAGACGTGAATATGGGTCAAATAAAATAAAAATAGATGTAGACTCGTTTAACATTTCCCATATATTCACTCTTCACTTCACATCACCAATAGCCAAATTCATTGTGTCACGATGTATATGCAGTTATATGTATGTGCATATGTATGCATGTATATATCTAGCTGTATGTAGTCGAAACCATCGATGTGAAACTGCTTCGTAATCCGGGCGATCCTACGTTGTCGTCCGTATATCTTATTCTTATGACGTCTCGTCGCTCAATCCATTCACACGACGTACTAAATTTTATCTAGCGGATTGGGATTAGGTTCTCCTTAACGTTTTTCCAAAGTTATCGACAGATAGACGTTTATTGTGGCACATTCTAAACTTTTTCTTCTGTCACATTAAAAAATATTTGGTCAAAACGAAATCCACTTCAACAATGTCGAGTCATCGAACCTGTTTCAGTTATCGGCTTCGAATTCACTGAAGAATTCTGTTTCCAATATTCCACCAAGTGTGGAACCTTCGAGATCCATTCATAGGTTCGAGGTTAGGAATCCTAATGTAGCTTTACTCAGTGAATGTCTGTTTGTCTATCTTATATTTTCTCCAGAAAGAAATGTGCGTGCTTATTTGCTACTCTGACAATGAACTGAACGATATCTCACGATACCTGACGTTAATTATGCAAAAAGATAAAGCCAACTTCGAATAAATTATGTGTTCTTCTTTTCTAGGGTAGCTTTAACAATGTTGTATTTCAAAAATTAATAGGGCTATGGAGGAGTGGGCCCGTGTAGCGCAGTGATCGGTGGCACCCTGCAACACACAAGTGGAATCGGTCCTAGCGCCCATGGTCCACCAAGCCTTCCATCCCTCCGGGGTCGGCAAATAGCTACCAGACTTATCCGAGTAGTAGCACTGGGTGGATACATCGGTAGGTTAGTACAAGTCATTGTAAAAGCTAGATATGCATTCAATCACCTCCAAACGATGCTCAATGAAGTCGAATGCATGGCGCATCCCTCACGAATTGATCAACACTGAGAGCTTTATCCTTTATCCTTTGTGGAGGCGTGGAACAACTCATTGCTTATAAACAAATCAGTAGATTTCAATCGGACAGCGAAAACCTTCATTTGCATGGAAGATTAGTAGCTAGTTGACCGAAGCTTTATGAAATTATCGAACACTTGACCATTCCAAGAGTTTATTAAGGGCTTTAGTCATTATCCCTGTATCAACGCTATTAAGCTTATGAAATTATGGACCCATGGTAGATGTAGATGAAGATGAAGAGAATAGGATTTCGTTCTGATTAGAATTTTAAAAAGTTGCGATTTGGCTAGGTGCCCCTGATTACTTTTATGGAGAACGGTGATGAACTGGTTTCCTCTGTTCTCTTTAGCCATATTCTTTCTGTTCTCTGTTTCTCTACTCCTTCCCTCCTATTCTTTTTTTCTCGTATTCGTTTTCTTCATTGTCATTCGCCCAGTTGAATAATGTTTTATTGGTGATAGTGAGGGATTCATTCATAAACGCTGTTCAGATTTCAACGGTAAGTAGATATTGAAGTATAATTTGAATATAATTTGAACACCTTCCAACGTTTTACCGCCTCGTGGATGGGAGGTGTTCCTTTGTGCCGGGAGGCGATGTACAGCGAGGATTCATTCCCCTGGCAGGGTCTTCTAAGCTGAGAAGGAGTCCGGCGTTACTATCAGGAAGCCTAGCTAAGAGTAAGCCAATAGCGGGATCCATCACCATCGTGCTATCAAAGTCGCATGGTGGCAAATCTCCACAAGGGCTGCGGCTGTTTGTGGTGGCTAAGACCTAGGGCAGACTTTGGCCAGGCTGACGTTAGGTTTCCAGGGAACCACGGTGGTTTCACCAAAAATTCTCCAAGCAATGGAGGTTGTGCTGGGGCCGGCACAACCACTGAGGATGGGTCATTCATATATCAAGTATCAAGTATAATTTGAACAAGTGATAAGATTTTCATATAATCGCTGTCATTAAACTAATGAATTTTGTGTAATTCACACATCACGTTTTTTGTTGTGGAATAACCACACTACTACTACAGTTACAAGTGAAAATAATGGATGTGTCGTTTTCTTGTTCAGCAATCGCGAGGTTTTTAAACAGCATACATTTACTTCCATAAAAACACAATACAATACAACGCTAGCTGACGTTTCGGCAGTATCGCCTTCTTCAGAGCCTGGAGGGGTATGCTGATATACAATCTACTAGGCCAAACGCTTCAATAACACTTACAAAAAGACGAAAGACTCTTTGGTAACTACACGATCAACAACTTCTCGAAAAAACCCACCGCTTTTTCGTGACTTCCAATGAGGAAGTTCAGAACAGCTGATTATAGTCGCATGTGGTTGACGACTGCACCATCCCACATCAAAAATCGATGCGAACGTACGGGATCAGGTCGCGTATGATCTCCGGGCATTCGTCCCTGCTATTCATCGTAGGGTTTTTGGCATTGATCCAAAAAGCCTGAAAATAATGGATTTCACACTGACTAAAGAAACTTCCAGTATCAAATTTTTTTTCCTATGGCTTAATTTTCCTTAATTCTACATTAACGATACATTGTTTCTTTCAGCATTTTCAAATGATGAATTGTGCTTTACAGTTTTCCACTAGAGAAACCAATTTGAAAGCATCGAGTGACCTGTGAGGGAACAATCCACGTCTTTTCGCTGATTTGACGTGTTGGGTACAGTAGCATGCATCTTTAGCGGTCCTGGAACCTCCTAAAGGCACATCAGCTAAGAGGATCTCTATGATCCTTGTCAATAGCCACGTTTTCTGGGTACATCAGTAATCTCTTTTTGAGAGTTGTGAAGAACATTCTGGATGGAATTGAGTCCTGTATGCGAATTGTTTAAACTTTGAGGCTATACAACTTGTGGACTACAGTTGGTGTTCAACAGAGTTGGCAATTATCTACTGCTACAGTTCTTTGATAGATTTTCTCCACACTTTAATGAGCATAGCAAGAAAACTCACCTTAACCTTCAGACGGAGATCTGACTTCCGGAAATGCTTGGAATTTCATCTTTTTCTCACTACTAGGTAAAGGTTATTGATTATCGTACATAATCTGGGTTTCTCGCTTTAGTTCACTATAAAATCAAGGAGCGGATTGCTTTTGTTCCACAAAAAGGCATAAGGAAGATTCCCATTGCATTGCTCAGTCCACTTTTTTTAGTTCATGGGTTTAGTTTGAGGGCTCAGTACTTTTGTTTCTCTTATGCAAGTTTTCCAAATAATCTTGAACGTTTGTGCATAGATCTGTTTTCACTATGATTTTCATCTGGTCATCATCGACAACAGAGGATCGTTCGCGATACTTCTAGTTCTCGTTGTTCTTGTTTCTTTCAGGGAAATTTCGAAACCATCGTTTGCTCTTCGATTTTAGTGGCATTGAGGAAAAGGGACTGCCCGACATTACCACGATGAGTAAGCTAAAATACCACCATATGATGCTAACAGAATCGAGTACATGGAAAAAGCGCCAGACGTTGACCTCTCGCTTAGGGACACGCCATGCATACGAGTCCATTCGTATCATAGTAGAGATTATTGAACGCAAATTTGGGTCTCTACATCTGTTTGCAAAGGTCTACCTATGAACTTCGTCCATGTTTTTACCTCCTAGAAAAGCTTGGCACCAATTTACTGAACCAGGAATGCATTAATAAGCCTACTTTATAGGATCGGACCAAGTACGGCGTGTGTATTGCAGGACACCACTAACTACTGTAGCACACGTGTCCATCGATTAATGATCACAGAACCCTGTTCTTCTTTCGACAACCAACTTGATGAATCTCAATCACGTTTCATTTTGTGAGCTCAATTTCATTCGGAGTTGTCGATTGAGTTCAGTCCCACGGGGATCATGAGGATGGATCGCTTTGGCTTTCACATACGGCTGAGACGATTTGCCCATTCTTTGGACATCGGATGGATATTCACTCGCAATGAGCCACCGGCGGTTGATTTGATAACACTCGAATTCAACAAGAAGGTTATTGAATCTGCGGCAACTCGACGTCGACGTTTTTCCACTAGCCATAGGCACCTAATGCCCTGAAAAAATCATCTTATAAAGCTAATTTTGCTCCCTTCAACGGTTTTGTTCGATTTCAGGAGGGGCGGCATCGACTAGAACAGCAGACATTCTGTTAAATCTGATCATCAGCCGCTGAGTTTTGGTGCTGTGGGTGTATATATCATAGTGTAATTAGGTCGTATTCTGTAATTGTCATTTTATTATCACGACTACTCAATTTTCAGTTCACTATTGCGGTTGCTATTATTACCAGAAGTATTATCAGTATATCTGCTTTTTTTATTTCGCAAGCTTTCCTAACAAAGAAGAATAACGAAGGCTCTGAAATGGATGTGAACTTTGGCGAGAATTCTTTGACTCGAGCTGCAAATCCACCAACATCAGAACTTCATGAGGGAGCCAACTACGACGCTATTGTTCAAATCACCTAGTCAGAGCCATTTCCGAACCAAGTCGGCTTTAGGGATCGATTTACAACTGGTTTCATGTCTTTTACAGGTTTTCTTTTTCACAATGAAAATAAGTGGAATATGTCGAACAGATTTTTCGTATTATATCGTCCTTTGATATTTTGTCGATTTGTTCTTGGCGTTTTTAACATAATGGCCAACTTCTTTCTTATTCCCTTTAATCATTGCATTCATAAAAGGAATTATCTCCACTTCCTACAGCACTACGGATTATTTACCCTGTGTGCTGCGGAGTGTCTTGATGTGGGAACACCGCTTGCTACGATTGTTTTGCTCGTCGGCCTCAACTATGACTATGCAGACTATGTGTTTTTTCTTCTTCTTCAATTTTCTCCAAGAATATTCCTGATTTTTCATCCTATGACTTTCCGTGAACTATCATTTACGTTTCAATTTGTTTGCTTTTTTTATCCTTCATTCGATATAGGTGGGACTATTAGTTTCTTAAAGTGTCGAATGCGTTTCTTCCCATTTAAAGTATAAGGGACAAAGGAAAAAGCTCTCGACGTTGATCAATCGCTGAGGGATGCGCCATGCGTTCCACTTCAGTAAGCATCGTTGAAGGTGATTGAATAGTTCCCAGGATCAACTTTCTCTTAACCTCGGCATTGGAATATGAATGTGTCGTTTTCGGTGATTGAATACATATCTGGCCTTTACAATGACTAGCGGTGGTCTACCGATGTATGGAGCCTGTGTTGCTGTCCTCCCATATTAGCCTGATACCAATTTGCCGACCCCGGACGGATGGTAGGTCTGGTGGCCCATGGGTGCGGGGATCGATTCCACGTGTGTGTTGCAGGGAGCCTCCTACCACTGCGCCACACGTGCCCCTATTTAAATTACATGAACGTCAACCTACTCTGTTTGTTAAGTAAGGTATTATTTCGGAAGAAATTACCGTGGATGTGTGGATTACGCTGCTACTCCATTTATCCTGTTGTTCAATAATCAAATAAAACATCGAAATCGATCAAGGGATCACATCAAACTGCTTAGTTTGCCAATTTGGATTGTAGACTTTATTGTAGAAGGTAAGGAATATTAAAAATATTAAATATTTTACAAAAAGAACTTATACTTGATTTGGTGGTTCTATACGGCGTGTGGGTTACCGCACTTCTATTTGACTTCGTTATTTTGCAACCGTCTTCTTTAAAAAAGGTCGAATTCATGTGTGAGCTGAGAGCTACGCCCTGGTTATCTACTACCCTCTCTCCTCACTGATATTTTGAATGTACGGAGAAAATAGTTTTTCTAAAATCCCAAGATATCCGTCCTAGGACGTACCCTTTGTCTTTACCATAGTGAGTCGATATCTATTTAGGATAGCTGCCTTGCTCTAAGAGCTACTAGGATTCATCTAGATTGCTAGCCCGATTCCTGTAACAACTGCAATGCATACGATTATTTGGCAGATGCAACCGCTGAGCATCAGATAATAATCCGAAACATTTAGTTACCGTAGCAATTCCCAAGACCGACTTTCTGTTAACCTCGGCATTAATTGATAATTCAATGTTTTTCTTCAATAAGCAGACACGAGGCTGTTAATATAGAATTTATTAGAATACAATAGCTGACGTTTCGCGCGCATAAGATGCAGGAACACAACGGGGAAGATTTTGAGGTAGGAGTCACTGTCCTTATGCAGGAATCGAAAACATCAGCGCGTAAAACTCTTGAAGCGTTTTGGATCAATGCCAAAAATTCAAAAATGAACCACAAGGAGGAGTGTTTTGTCGTCACGCGTGACCTGGCGCCATACCTCAGGCTAGTCCAATGACCTGACACTGACGCAGTTATCGCCCATGTATTACTCTGTGCGGCGGCTATCCATCAGCTAACTTAAATACTTACAACAAATAAGCGGTAGGTGTTTGAATGATGCTGTTTCTTATGCGAATACAAATCGATTTATCAAGTTTTATCTGCTAGGGTTGTGAAAGTGTTTGGCTGAGTAGATCACATCTCAATTTGACCTTTCCAGGCTCTGAAAAAGGTGAAACCGCCGAAACGTCAGCTATTGTATTCTAATAAATTCTATATTCAATCTCGTATCTGCTTATTGAAGAAAAACATTGAATACTTACTTATTTTGTATGGCTCGTCATCACTGATTATGTAGGAGCTAGTATAATTTCGATTTTTTCGGAATTTGGCTGGTTTAGCCATTGTGGTTTCTTGTAGTCCCGAGCTCAGCCTAACCAAAGTCTTGCACAGGTCGTCACCACGACAGGTAGTCGTCGCCCTTGTGGACCAGAGGGAGATTTGCCACCATTCGGCGAGTTTGATATCAGGAAGTGGTGGACGCTAGTATTGGCTTACTGTTAGCTGGGCTTTCAGATTAAAACACCGGACTCCTTCTCTGTTTGGGAGGCATTGCTGGGAGGATGAATCCACTCGCTGTACATCCCGGCCCAACACCCAGGAACACCTCCCAGCCTCGATGAAGTGGCAAACCGTTGGGGGTCCGAACTGTCGGAACAGCCGAAACAATATCACATTATATTGAAGCTACGTTACTATGACGCATGTATACAGCAGAGATGAAGTGTCCTGCAATAAAAATGTAGTCGTTGGTTCGATTCCGCACCCAGGTCTCACCAAGGGTTCAATCCCATTGCCGTCGAACAATTGGTATCGGACTTGCTGTCAAGACAGAAACGCTGCCTCGATACATCGATAGGCCTCGCAAATGGCCAGGACTATGCTATGAGTACAGTCGAATGCGTGAAGTTTCTCTCGACTTGATCAACACCGGATGCTTTCTGCTCCATCCTTTTATCATCACTTTTACAAATTCTTATTTATTGTTTAATATTCGTATGCGTTATTACAATTGTGAGAATTAGGTTAAAGATAAGAAAATTGAAGTAATGAAATTGCCCATAAATGGCTATTTCCACTGACTTGAGTGGAGCGGGAAGTGTATGTTGGAAAGTGATAAAGTTGTAGGCTTTACATGATACTTGATACTTGAATGGTCCGTTCTCACTGGTTGTACGTACCCCAACATAATCTCCATTGTTAGGAGATTTCCTGGCTAAGCCATTGTGGTTCTCTGTAATTCCGAGATCAGTCTTGCCAAACTCTGCTCCAGGTCTTCACCACTAGGGGAAGTCGCAACCCTTATGGTTCAGAGAGAGATTTGCCACCATGCGACTTTGATACCAAGACTGTGATAGATCCTAGTATTGGTTTACTCTTAGCTGGGCTTTCCGATGAAAAACCAGACTCCTTCTCAGCTTCGGAGACTCTGTCAGAGGGATGAATCCCCCGCTGTACATCGCGGTCCGACACCCAGGAACACGTCCTAGCCACGATGAGACGATAAACCGTTGAGAAGAATTGTAGGCTTTGCTGCGACCTATTCTAGTGATTAGTAGTAGAACTCAATTTTCATGACACTCAATCGTGTTAACCGTCCACCATATGGGTTTCTAGTTTGACGTTCATCCACTGGAGAACTACTGTGTTTCACTTTTATACTTTAAAAATCGTTTAAAAATCCGGCGGTTTAACTGGTGCTCTATATGGGTTCTTCATCGAATGGAAAAACTAATAAATCATTGTCTCCAATATAGTAATGGCTAGTTTATATTCTTGTTATCCAAATCCTAAAATTATTAATTGATTGGCGCAATTTAACCTTGTCATTTCGAATGAGTTCGCGTTCTAAAAATAGAGAACGTTCTCATCAATGCAAATCTCAACGGTGGGAGCATGTTAGAATCTCTGAGTGCAAAATAACGTCTATATAAGCTGGAAGTGCATAAAGGGAAGCCTACTTGACATGTTTATTAGGAAGGGAGCAAGAAGAGATTAGCGAATCTTCGAGGACCCATTCCTTTCAAAGGGAAGGATCTCAATTGGAAAAAAGGAAAAATGAGACAGATTTTATATCTAATTATTGGTTTTTTCATCGCTTCTATACCCTTCGGCTTTATTCTTAATCAACCTGCAGCATGGTGATCATCAAAGAGAACATCTAAGCACTTTTTTCTTTAAAAAGGCACCGACTATATTCCACTTTCGAGCTTAGCTGTTCTGTTATTTCGATTACTTTTCTTGCCACTCCTCAGAATTGGAGATTGTTTTCTCTGCAGGAAAAGTCAATTCATTTGGAGTTGAAGCCAAAGGAATGTTTTCATCTTCGTCTCCTGGCCACCGAATCGATTGTCTCTTACGAATAATTAAGTTAATCGACAACAATCTCATCGAAAATGATGTTCATGCCATGAATTCGGAATTCTGACCACTTCAGTGAGGGCCTACAACAAATCAAGAGTCCGCTATATGGGTAGGATCGAGTGGTTTTCTAATTCGCTATCCGTTACCCCGGGTGCTGTAGTTTTAGGTGCTTTTCAGAACACAAATGGTTGTTTGTTGGATCCAGCGTTTCGTCCAAATTGGGCACTTCATTCCTCCTAGGTCGGTAAACTAACACCAGACTTTTCTGAAAAGATAAGAACACTGATACGATACATTGATAGATCCCTGGTAGCTCTAGTCTTAGTCAAATATGCATACAATCACACTCATAATGCCTAGTGTAATCGAATGTATCGTGCACCCTTAGAAGATACCACAACGCTGAAGGATTTAATCTTTTGTTCATTAAAAACTTCGCTGGACAAACTGCGTTTCAGATGATTAGATTTCTTTAGCACCTTTTAGAGATGGAGTAATTTTGTTACTAAAGAAATTGTGGTTATTTCAAATCAATGGATATCTCTATCGAAAGGAGCAGGTGTATGTGCTATGATGAACGACTGTCGAAATGAAAAGAAGCTCTGCTATTCCGATTTACTTGAAATCTTCTTGTCAAACATGCAACACTCTTTTTGCTTTCGCGACTTTTTCTCCCTTTCTCTGCTCTCACACTCTGTCCTCCTACCTAACCACTACCTTTTCTCTTCTTATTCTCCTACTCTTCCTTTCCTGTAACTTCTTCCTTTTTCATTCTTGGACTCTAAGATGTATTTTAAACGGCTCTTGAGGCTTTTATTGTTTTTTTTTTGCTGGATTTTTTTTCGGATCTATACGGAACATTTCGTTGGAAAGTAAAAGAACATAGAAATCACCCATTAAAAGAAATAATTGGCGCTGGGTAGTAGTCGGACTGCAGTAAGATACGGTATAATAGCAAGGTTGATTCAACACTCATGCCCTACTATTAGCGATCTGTGTCGACCCTGTTGTGCCTCTACTTGTAACTAGACCACCCATTAATACATTTCGGCTAGATACATTTGGCTGAATATAATGCATTGAACAAAGAGCCAACTTGTGCCTCCAAATAACCTTTGCCAGGTCTTCCAATGTAAGTTAATACTTTTCAAAAGACATTTTGATTTGTGTGACTTTTCGACATCCTTGTAAAATTCGGTCCGGAATGACTCGAATCGTTTGTCGACAGTCGCTCAAAAAAAGAAAACCGTTACCAAAATAGAGCTGTTTATCAGTGTCGTTTTAGTTTAAGCATTTAATAAGAACATTGCTAATTCCAGCCAAGCCTTCCATCAATCCAGGTCGGCAAATTGGTACCAGACTTGTCTGGGAGGATAGCAGCACTGGCTCGATAGGCCACCGCGAGTCATTGCAAGGGCATTCAACCACCTCCAACGATACTTAATGAAGTCGAATGCATGGCGCGTCCTTCAGGGATTGATCAACGCCGAGAGCTTTGACCTTTTTTGTTGCCAAATCAATGTGTTTTTGACCCCTAATTTGAGATTGTTAATACAACAAGTTATTCTGCAGTGGCTAACGTTTCGGCAAAAATCGCCATCTTCAAAGCAGATTTACTTGCTTTGTCAAGTTCTACTAAGAAGTAGACCAAGTAGACCAGCCGTGAAAAGCTCACGTAGTGTGATGAATTCCTTATAGAACTGAATCTTAAGAATGCTGGAGTTAGAAGTGTAACAGGATGAAGCTGTTGGTGTTGATCAATCGCTGAGAGGTGCGCTATGCATTCGACTTAATCAGCAATCCTTAGTGGTGATCTAATGCATATCTGGCCCCTATGTTGACTCGTCGTGGCCTGCTGATCTATGGAGGTGGTTTTGCTATAATACTGGACAGATCCGATACAATTTTCCGACTCCGAAGAGTTGGAAGGCTTGGTATGCGAGGGATCAAACCCATGTGTATTGCAGGGCCTGTTTAACACTGCGCTACAAACGCTCTGTAAGAATACTGGAGTTACAGGGGTTAATTAGAAGTCGATCGTGGGAACTGGCATTGTGAATGCTTGTTCATGCAGGTACATCCGCTTTGTCGATGTTTTTTCACTGAAGAGAGATGTGTTAAGGTCTCACCTTTATGCAGCTTTGGCCATAATATCTTCTTCGCGCTACCATTCATGGCATACCATTAATAAGTGTAATATTACGTTATCTGAGGTGTTTCAGATATTTTAGAAAATACGATTTTTGATAAGTGATACACGTAACTGAAAATAGTAAAGAAAATGAAAGATAAAGTGCTTGGCTTCGATTTACGCATACGCTATTCTTTCGACTCTATTCATGACTATGTAGTGGTGACTGAACGCATACTTGGCCTGTACAGTTAGTTCCGATGTTCTAACGATATATCAAATCTGTGCTTTTCATCACCCGTTAGAACACTGGTGCTACGAATATGCCGGCTTTCGTGGCAGGTTGAGCTTGATTGGCCCAAGGCGTACGATGCAACCAAAGACCATGTGCACTTTGGAGAACCTTTAACCACCCTGTAGACGCAACTATGTTGATAGAATAAATAATATATTCAATGAATATCAGTATGCATAGTGTATCATTTGTCAAATGAACAATACACTCAACGCATCCAGTGCACGGATTCGTTTCTGTTGCTGTTACTATTTCTGTTGTTTCCGTTGTCGCTGTTGTTGTTGTTGTTGTTGTTGTTGTTGTTGCTGTTGTTGTTGCTGTTGCTACAGCTGGTGGTGATTAAAATTAAACTCGTTTGCCTAGCTTACATACAGAACTGCTTATTATGTCGCAATTATGCTGAATCCATGGCATTCAGATGGTTCACTACACGATTATTCATGGAATCTTCTCGTGATTCGTATGTAAATCTACGACATCCCCTCTTTAGGGGTGTCCAAGAGAATCCACAACGAGCCTCATTAATAACCGAAGTCGAAGAGTGCTCGTCTCCTCTTTGCACTCTTATAATCATAGCAGATCCCGATTCACTTGGGAGGACATTAGAGCAAAAAATCTCCTCACTTTACCTTCGAAAAATATCTCCCCTTATCCAAAAATACTAATACAGTGTCATTTTCATCTCTTGTTTTTCTCCATATTTCTCTATTTCAATCATCCTTCTCTTTGAGGTCGTCTAGTTAGCATAATAATAAGAGAATTATTGCATTTTTTCTAAGATTTTGCTCAAGATTTCTTTAAGGAAAGAATGTTCTCGGAGAATACTTGAATCGAACTTGTACATCTTTTTTTCCCAGTATTTTAAGCCTAAGCACTCATATTAATATTTTACATGTTACTTTGCAAACATCTTTTTTCCGATATCGTTATAAAATCGATAATTTTAATATTGTACCGTAGTAGTCCAATTTCATATTTTTATATGTGTTTTTGCTTTTTTTATTATATTGTGTATCGCAATGTCGTCACCTTTTGTTTACTCCCTACTAATGGCAGGATATTATGTGAAGTATATATAACCACAGCAGCCGCGAGGTTGTTAAACAGCATACGTTTGCTTCCGTACAATAATGAACATACAACACAATCCGTAGCTGACGTTTCGGCAGAATCGCCTTCTTCAGAGCCTTTTTACGTGCCTTCCACTGAGGAAGAGCCGGATCAGAGTCGCATATGGTTGACGACTCTGAAGAAGGCGATACTGTCGAAACGTCAGCTACGATTGTGTTTTATGTGTGCTATTGTATGGAAGTAAACGTATGCTGTTTAACAACCTCGCGACTGCCGTTAGAGAAAGCGACGACTTCATAATCCAATGCCGAGGTTAATAGAAAGTCGATCCTGGGTACTATAACCACAGTGCATAGCTTCAGCTTAACCGGATTCATGCCGATTTGTGCTCCCCAGGTCAATCCCGTTGACGGGTGATTACTGATAGCGCCAATAGGTCAATAAGGCAGCTGAGAGACATGCGAAACGAAGAACTCGCACGGTGTGTGGTGAACACGTTAACCCCTGGAAGGGAGAATAGCGCGTTCGTTCCCACCACAGACACCAACGGTCCGGAGTTTTGCAAATTGTGGTCATATTGTGTACTTTATGGGAAAGATCACTCCGATCCAACCCTCTCAGTTTTTTCGAAGAATTATTTTTGTATTCACGTTATTACAAACTTTTCAACAGTTCCTTGCTACGAACTTTTAGAATAAGTATGTTCCAACTCATTATTTCCTGTATATTTCGGCTGAAAAGAGTCATCACTGAGTCCTTCGATTTCCTGTGTTATTCAATATTCTACATAAAAATCGTCTACGAATCCAATTGCATATTTTCTTCTATTTTAGACTGCTTTTTCAAAATTCTGAGACAGGAGACATCAGACTTGAACTAAGTGTTAATTGCTAAATGATTAAAGGTCTCCCACCCACTTGACGTTCAACTAATTAGAGGTCTTCCATGTCTTCGACTCCGTGAGTTCGCTCTGTGGTTTTCTAGTGGTTTTTGCACAATAAATTTTTACTTGCATGAGATATAGAAGAGATTTTTTACTTCTAACCAACAATCCCCCACCTGTTTTGAAGGTCCAAGCACTTCTTTTATCTTCGATAAGTGATAAAGGTGAAGAGTTCGTTCTAATTCCCTATCAGTTGGATGTGGAGATAACGGAAAAGCACCTTGAAGGTGCTTCCCTTTATTGTCCGTCGTCTGAGAAGGAATTTAAGAGTCAATACCGAAGGTTAAAAAACGAATGGGTTAAAGTGGCAGGAGCGGCTGGGTTAAAACCATCAGTTATCTCTCATCTCCAAGTTGACTTACCGAGTGTCCCGTCCTGCACTTACTTATCAAAACCCATAAGTTAGCATCCAGCGAGGATCTCGTGTTTACAGATCTATCGCTATTTAAAGTCAGACCTATCATTAGCTGCGCGGTTGGGCCAACGGATAGAATAATGTGCTTAACAACCCTAATACTTACCCAGTTGTTGAAGTACATTCCAGCCCATCTAACGAACACCCAAATGTTCCTGGATCGTCCACGTAACGCGCGACCCAACAGCGCATATGTGAGGGAGTCCTTCGATGTGAAACGCCCTCTATACAAACGTGTCGAATGACTCCGCTATGCAAGCCATCCGCGAGCTCCGTATACAACACAAAGGAGCAATAAACATATGCGGCTTCTCGATTCAGCTGTTGATGATACTTCTAAAGGAGCGCCTAAACTGCTCAATCCTTAGATGGTCCGGGAGGTATTACGCACAAATGAGAGGGCTGGCAATGGGACAACGACTGGCACCAAGCCTTGCCATTGCATTCATGTCTAAGGTGGAAGCACCAGTAATCGACCTTGGGCCGTTACTCTACTGTAGATATATAGATGACTGCTTGGTCATTTGTTCAATACAGAAAGAAATTGACAGATGTTTCGAGTTGTTGAACGAACAGTCAGAGTATATTAAATTCACCTGATAGAAACAAAGAGAAAATTGGCTTCCACTTCCGAACATGCAAATTAACTTATCAGAAAACGGCTACATTACGAAATGGTATCGAAAGCCAAGTAGTAAAAACATCTTGGTTCATTACCTCTCCTCTCACCCCTCTCACAGGAAAAGTGCGCTTGTGAGAAACATGTTTCGAACAGCAACCAGCGTGTGCGCAGGAAGGGAGCAGAGAGGAGTCCCGGAACTTGGCGCGATAAATAGCCATTTTTAATGGCTACGAAACTGCAGCTCGGAATAGGTGTAGAGGAAACCACAGGCTCCCCAACGATAACTCTAGCGACAATAAGGTCTCGTTCATACTGTATACGTCCGTCTATGTTCAACGCAAAATTGGATTATTTGCCCGGTAGAAACGGTGACTGCATGAGATCGGGTACAGTCTATCTGTTCTCTTGTAAAGCGTGCAGGGACGAATACGTTGGCGAAACGGGTAGACCACTCTGCATCCGTATAAAAGAACACCTAGTCAGCGGCAGACAAACCAAATACTCCACTAGGCGCGCACAGGACGCAGAAACGTAACGGAGGAGATTTTGAAGCAGAGTTACGATCCTCGCGCAAGAATCGAGAACACAAGCGCGCAAACTCTCGAGGCGTTCTGGATTAATTCCAAGGATCCGAAAATAAACCGCAGGGATGAATGCCTCATTATCATGCGTCGTGATATTGGGGAATATATAAGCCTATTATTCTGATGAGGTGGACACATTACGATTCCATATGAGCTCTGTGCGGCTGGTCTCCACGTGATATATTTAGTCGAAGACTTATGGAAAGCGGTGAGTGTGCAAAGCTGTGTTCAATGTGATTGAAATTTTGCTTCAGCATTTTTTCTGTTTGGTTATGGAGGTGTTTGGCCATGTAGACTGTAGTCAACTTGACCTTTCCAGGCTCTGAGAAAGGCGAAATCCGCCGAAACGTCAGCTTGTACGTAGATAAAGAAAAAAAAATAACACCTCGTATTTGCTAAACAGAAGTAGAAAGAATTATCCAATCAATGCTGAAGTTAATAAAAATTCGGGCGTGGGATCTTGGATTTATTCAGACGGATCTGTATCTATCAGAAAATTCCACGGGTCCGTAGGTTTTGTTAACAATCCAATTTTGAAGTAGTATGAAAGAATTACTAATTGTTTTACAAACACTCTGAAATATTGGTTTTTTTCATTCGTGGATTTTTTATGTAGCACTTTTGACGGAGCTTATTTTAGATGTATTAGTTATATAAAAGGATAAAAGGATAAAGCTCTCGTCGTTGATCAATCCTTGGAGACATGCCATGCGTTCGTCTTCATTAAGTATCGTTTGGAGGTGATTGAATGCATATCTGGCCTTTACAATAACTCGCGGTGGCCTACCGATGTATCGAGCCAGTGCTGCTATCCCCACAGACAAGTCTTGTGCATATTTGCCAACTCCGGAGTAATGGAATGCTTAGTGGGCCATGAGCATTAGGATCGATTCCACGTGTATGTCGCAGTGGCGCCTCCAACTACTGCGCCACACGAGTCGTATTCGTTATACACGGAGGGAATATTCTGGTAAAGGTTACCAAGTAGCTAACATATGAATACTTTTTGGTATATGGTATTACTACGTTTCCAATTGGGGGTATTCCGAAGTAAGTAGCTGTTCTAAGACTATAGTTCACTG
Source organism: Angiostrongylus costaricensis (assembly GCA_900624975.1). Lineage (NCBI taxonomy): Eukaryota > Metazoa > Nematoda > Chromadorea > Rhabditida > Metastrongylidae > Angiostrongylus > Angiostrongylus costaricensis. The sequence continues at coordinate 25,710 of UYYA01004442.1, forward strand.
TAGAACCTCTTCACCTGTTTCACTTGTCATCCCGTTAAACGTCGAGTGACTCGAGGAAGTGACCCAGTAAACCTTCCAGTTTTTCCTATCGCGTCCAAGAGTATTCCAGTGGGTTATGCTCTCTCTGGGAACTCGTTTCGCATCATACCTTTCTTTTAGGGTTTCCGTGAGAAACTCGGACCATCGAGTTGGCTGTCGTTCTGCAGTACATTTGTTACTCCGACTAATCCAGTCGCTAACGGCTTTTGTTCATTGGTTGCCTTTGTTAAGCAGTACGTGTTCGCCCGCATTATTTAAGACAGATTGGTGTATAGAACAGCGTCTTTGACCTTTGATCGTTGGCGTAGATCGGAGCTTCGGATCTCTTCTCTCACTTACATGGTAGGGGAAACTTTTAGCATCGCCCTTCCAACTGTACGTTCAATAACGCTGGCTGATCTATCATCGTGCTTACGCAACGACCAGGCTCCTGACACATACGTTAATGTAGGAAGACTCGTGGAGTCGGGTGTTCTTTGTCCTTTGAGTACAAAGTAGAATCTCATATAACTCGATAATCAACGTTTATAAAGAGCTCCGAATTTTCTTGCTTAAGAAACATATCAGATTTTGTAAAGGAGGTCCATTTAAATACGATAAATTATTCTTTTTAAAGCTTCAAAACAGTATCTTCGCATTCTCAAAGACCGCTAATGAATTCGAAATAGAAGGCTTATCGATGCAAAAATGACTGGATGATGAGTCACATTAGAGACTACTCCCCTCCCCAACGTTTAATGGGAACTGCTTCCTGGTGATAGATTCAGGTTTCCATTACAATCTCCTACGTTGAAAACTGCTCCAAAATGCTAGGCTACGATTTCGAGCATCGTCCTCCTTTATAGAAACTGCTACGAAGTGGTTGATTGCGATTCTCTCCATGATCTTCCATTCGTTTCAAAACTGAGCGCAGCTGTTCTGTTTTACTATGAGATGAGCTCATTTGGAACAATTACAAATATTCTGATTTAATGGGCAATGTCGTTTATTCAAATATACGACTCTGGATTCCATTCGCTGCAGAGCTTCTACATCACCAAAACAGTGCTAATATACGGTAGGCCCCTGGGGCATACTGTCACTAAAGCGAAATTTTTGATTCCTAGCAAATTCTTCTAAGATATTGTCGTGTTTCATAATAGGGTAAGTTATCGATCTTGCATTTCATTTACATTTTCTTCTATTTGATGGATATTTAGGGAAATCCTTGTTAATTCCATGGAGAAAAATCAGAAATTATATTTATTTGTTGTTTTTAATTTATCTAGAATCACCTAATAGAACATTTATACATCTATTTAACCAAAAACCAATCATAAAAATTTCGGAATTTTCCATGTTTTGTGATTTTTTCCTGTATAAATGAAAATGAACTTCTTAGAAAGCTTTCGTACTCTTTTTCACCGTCTTCTTTTCGTCGTCTGTCATCAATCTAAAGGTGCTTGTAGCTCAGCAGCTCAAGGTGTCCTGCAGTACAAGCCGGGCCAGTCGTTGGGGGTGCGATCCTGCGTTTAGACTCAACTAAACCCTCTTTCTCTCTGGTTCTGACTCTATGCATCGACAAGCCACGACAAGTCACTGCATAGGTAACATATGCGTTCAAGCACCTCTGCGATGCTTTTCGAAGTCGATTAAATGGCTAATTCCTCACGAATTAACTACTTCTAGTGTTCTAGTCTTTTCATCTTGATTAAAAAATTCATCTCCTTGTATTTCAATACATCCATACTTTCACTGTGCTAGTGTGATCTTTATTTCTACTGAAGTCTTTTTGAGCCGTTGGTCTATCCATTAGAGCTGGGCAAACCTCTTTACGTCGTGCATCCTGTTTTGCTATCACTTAAATGGCCACCAGCTAAGCAGAATCCTCGGATATCACCTCTCCATCAGCTAATGGACTTTACTTATTCTGTTATTTGATATTATGAAAAAGTTAAAAGCATTTGACGTTGACCAACGCTTTACACACCTGTCATGCCTACAACCCAATTCGCATCATCAGGTGACTGAATGCATGTGCGGCCTATACAACGATTTACCGATGTTTCGTGTGAGTGTGTTATCCTCCTGCACTAATTTTAAAGAATGGAGTGTTTGATTAGCCTGGAGTATGAAATTCCTTAATACAAAAGGCCATAATATATTTGCAAGGCCTCTCTAACCCCTGCGCTACATGGGCCCATGATTTTTGCTTGTATTGTTTTGCCTTACATGGCCAAAATTAATTTTCTGGGTTATTTGCTCACTTTTCTTCCACTTCCATCTGTCATAACATTATAATCCACCATTTTTTCAAGTGCATGGAAAGCTGGGCTAATTATTTGTAAAGAAAGAAAGGTTCATGAAAAACATCGTTTGAATGTCTAATGAGAACTATAGAAAAATCGGTTTAACGTTTGAAAGAAAATACTGAGGGCTTCGTTTTCCTTTTCCTAAGTAGTTCTAAAATGAATATTGATAAATTAGCACAAAATTTAGATATTAGAGGCTAAAGGAAAGTCATACAGAAAGTGAGCGAAGTCACTACCAGAAGAAGTAGAGTAATTGCATTGTTTATTCAAGAGAACACGGTTGAGGAGGTTGCAGATTAGAGAAGGTCTTAAGGTGAATTGTTCATTTATAGGAAAAAGCAGATCTCTGGTATCAGCCAGCATAATAGTGGCAGATACGGTTTTGCTTTGACATGCTGTCATCTCTTAAAGAAGCAAAATAACCTGATGAATCAACGAAAACTCACACATTACAAAAATAACTTCGATGCACATCCAATATTAACCGTTGCGATTATGAAGAATGCTAAGATGCCGAGATATTGGGCACAGCAGGTGATTTTTATGAAACCTCGTGTAAGCTTATCAATGCAAAAAGTTTGTTCACGTCAACGTTAAGGAAACGTTTGTTTTCAACAAATCAACTGATGTGCTCAATTTTTATTTACTGCTTACAATTTCTTCACTGCAGGGTATTACGTGAAATGCAACCATAATGGTACTGAGACATTTGCAAAGCCTATACCCTAGGCCAGATTCGCACCTGCGATCACCTTTTGCGGGGTTCACGTGTTCCCCATTGAACCACTGAGGCCCTTGATTTGCACTCCACTCAAATCACTCGATAGTTCAACGACGAAAAGCTATGCCATCAAGTCCAAAGAAGAAGATGAGTACGGCGTGGTCGACGTTGGTGGCATCCTCGATGAAGCATTCTGAATAATTCACTAAAGGAAGGTTTCGTTCGTCTCTCGTATTCCAACGACCACCACTTAATAGCTGGCGTTTCCGTCGACGAATCCGCAATCATCAACTGCAGCAGCCTGTGGAATTCATACTATGTACTTCGCACTTATGCATTGACATCCGTTCACTTGGGCATTTTCAATATCGCATACTAAAACTGATCCTTTCTCTTAAGTTCTATTCCTACAACTTTCTACATTTTATGAACAAAACCTAAGCGTGTTTTCATATGTTAACCACTAAATTGGTTTAAAGAGAACGATAACTACACGTCTTAGCAAATTTACGGTTTTTTGGGATAATTTTTTTATTAACTAAAAATATACCTCATATTTTTAACCCAGTTCTCTTTGTTTTCTGAAAAGGTAAAATATAAATATTTAATCAAAATAATTAAGTTTAAGAAAAGGTTGAAAATTTGCCTTTTTCTCCGTATAAATTATAAATTTCATGGAGAGTTTCATAGAGTTTGTCAGATGACCTGAAAGCATGAAAGTCGAGAAATTTAACGCAATTTCGAGTTTTTTTTTTCTGTCGAAGAAAAACGTGCATCTCTATTAACGGCGATATGTTGACAATTTGTCATTAGTTTCACAGCCGGCACTCTCCAGTTAACTAATACTCATGGAAAAAAAATGACACCTTAACTTGTTCAGCTATTTGTGCGTACTTTTTCGTGCTAAATCAGATATCATAAATATTTGTTTGATTGGATACTGTATCATATTCGTTGACGTCTTCAGACGGATACGGTAACAATTTCAACAGATGGCAATCTTTGGAAAAAAAATCGATCACGAGACGTTTGCGAAATTTTAAAGATGACCGAACAAAATTGGCGTCCCTCGTTAATTACTGCGATTTAATGTTTCTTTTTTCTGAAGTGTCGAAATGTTGCACAGAATAATGAAAACGGTGAAATGCACGGTGTTTTGCGAGAACATGATGGAAAGGTGATATTCCTGGCTTTATTTGTAGTGCAAAATTTATTCATAAGTGTTTTAAAGCAGAATATTTTCGTCATTCCGTTTGTTTTCTCGACGATTCAATTTCCAGCTTCTGCATCGTTCTGACTTCAGACACAACTTCCCTTGTGTCTTAACGAAGTGCTTTCCTTCTCCCATAAAACCTATCTTTTTTGACAAATAGGTAGTTTATTATTTTCTACTATTTTCACCTTATTATCACTCTTTTTGATGGCAGGGTATGTTGCGAAACACAGCCGCAATGGTGCTGAGATATTCGCAAAAATCCGGACCGCAGGTGTCCACGGTGAGGAACGAACGCGCTATTACCCTTTAAGTAGTTTATCATATTTTTCTTTCGTTACGTTATTTGGTTGAACAATGTGTCGTTTTTCTTGGCATTGGAAGCAATCTGACTTGCTTAGAATGATGTTGGAAGGAAAAAAGAAAGGAAAAGGCGAAAAACTTCGACTCTTGCATTAAACAAATTAGTCCGGTGCCTAGGAAGCTACGCCAATTCCTCAGAATTGAAAAGATTGACTTTTCGAAAATTAGCTTCATTACTGATACCTTCGGAGTTTTAATTCTTTGAAGCCTCCTTACCTCGTCACTAATCAACTTTTCTTATTTTTTTCTCCGCGAATGTCTATTCCTACACATTCAGCGTGATTGTATCCCTGTAATCGTGGCTATCTTTAGCTTTTCGTTTAAATTTTTCTGAGAAAAAATGACCACCGAAAGAACTCTGGAGATGCTGTATAGAATCTGTTTCTTTATAATCAATAAGCAATCAATTTTCTGATAAAACTGTTTATCGTTTTGACTTGTCGATTTGTCGCCAGGGTTACGATGATTGAATGGTACTGTAACCAGACGCCTTGAGTATCATTGTCCTGTTTAGCATACTAAGACTCAGTAGCTTAGTCCACAACCGTTAGTACGACGCCTCACACTAAGCCACAAGGTTCCAACCACTAAAGAAGATGGAATATTTCCCCCTTTGTTTCTACGTTTTTTACTCTTATTTCGATGTTTCGTTTTCGCTTATGGTATAAACCAAATCTTCTCTACTTATGTGGTCGGGAAATTGGTAGTGTACGTGTCTGCAACAAGCTCTGCCCGATCCGCAAAATGCGGCGGTTCCATGTGGTTAGGAACCATGAACTCCATTACCCTAGGATTCCAAGGAAAATCATGGAAATTCGAAGACATTCATTAGGAACGCAATAGATCTCAATTGAGGAGAAAATGAATCGAATAGTGAAGTACTGGGTCCGCTTAAAATGTGGCCATTTTGAAAGAAACAGAATAAATTGACCATACTTTTTATGTGGACATTATTGAGGTCATCCGAATTATTACTAGGGAAAATTCCAAAATTCGGCTTCAACGTCATCATCCAATGCAAGCAGTCAATTTCGGACAACGCATCGTCGAATAGGAAACCATTCGCTTTCTCTTCAGTAGTTAATGAGTTGCTATGGGCTAAACATCAGATCGGCTAATTGGCGATGAAAGTTTTTCTAGCGATAATGATTTCTTGAGCTGATGATTTTTGCCACGATTGTGGCCGATCCAATTTATGATACCTTCGTTGTTGCATATGTTAGCAGTACTACTTGGTTCGTAACATATTTACAATAAGGTGAGTGATATATTATTGCTCACTCGAGTTGTAGCATTGCGACACTATATGTTTAAATTTAGGACTTTTCATCACTAGCGTTTTTGTCCGCTATTTATTGAATTTTACAACTAAAGTTTGAAAATTTCAGATATCGGTGTTTTATGACGTTAGGACGATGATATGTTTAAGAGTCTGTCAATTTTCTTCAACTTCAGAATAGACCATGAGGCGCGTGTGGCACAGTGGTCAGAGGCGTCCTGCAACATATACGCGGAATCGATTTCCGCCTACATGCCCCACCAAACTTTCCACCCTCGCGGGTCGGCAAACTGGTACCAGACTTGTCTAGGAGGATAGTAGAATTGGCTCGATACATCATCGGTAGGCCACCGAGAGTCATTGTAAAGGCCGGGTTTGCATTCAATCACCTCCAAATGATGCTTAATGAAATAGAATGCATGGTGCACACCTCAGGGATTGATACACGTGGAGGAGTTTAACTTTTACTCTTTTCTTTCAGAATAGATCTTATTGTTTCGCTTTTGAATGAAAATGCTTAGATCTCTGTTAGTACACTACAGCAATCGATAGAAGCCAATCTATAGGCCTGTTAATTATTTTTTTCTCATTGCTTATTTAACTTTATCTGCATTAATTGAGAAATCTAATTGTTTAACCTCAATGGATGGTAGTAACCTAGTAAATAGAACAAGTGACGATAGCCACAATTTCTTTATGAGTGTGCGAAAATTCGCAAAGATTTTTCATTCATGAAAGGGAAAGGCGTCTTTCTAAGTTTGGGGAAATATCTAACTGGTTGCTTTCGTTGAGAAGTCGTTAGCTCTGTTTGTGATAGCTCGTAAGGAAAGCTGTTCTAAGAGAGCCACTGAAAACATCAGCGTAGATGGAGAATTTGGATAAAGTTACTTTTATGACATTCTCTCCTTTTTAGTCTAAGTACGTAAATAGGTTTTTTTGGTGGAGTATGGATTATGTTTTAGGGCCGAAGTTTTGAAATTTTCTGAAAAAATCCCAAACCATTTCAATGTAGAAGAATTGCAGAATGATGAGATGATTTTGAGGAACTGTACTATGTTATAGCTATTCTGAGACATAACCGAATGACACGATTTTCGATAGAAAGGAAGAAAATGAACAAAACTGCTATTGTTGCCATCTTCAGATGTTGCCGTGGCTGATGACAGCGTGTATCTACCCGTGTGTTGTAGGACCGGATTTCTGGGGTTTGGTGAACCGCGACTGGCGAATGTGTACTGCCGGTCAGATGCAGAGCCCTGTGAACATCGATCCAGCTCAACTACTCTTCGACCCGCATCTTGGACGAATATCGATTGACGACGTACACGTAAGTGATAGCAATTGCCATTGTTTTCGTTATTTTTTGTTATGTTCCTTATTATGAAGAACACGGCAGTTAAAGGACCTAGCGCCTTGGAATACACGTGCTGTTCATAGTTCAGTGTCGCCCAAGACCAGCAAGGCTTTCCAGTTCTTTGAAGTCGGTAAGCTGGTGCCAAAGGAGGTTAGACCTTTGTTGAAAAATCTACCTGTGACCAACAAAGACCAGCGATTGTTTGTGATGAAGACCTGGGACGCTCTATTGGAGCTTTCCTAGTGCTTCAAGGAGAATCAACTGGTTCAATATACAACGGCATTATTAAAGAAGTGGAAGTCCTCATCTGGCGGCTAAAACCACGCGCAAGTCTGAAAACACTAAAAACATTCGTGGACGATGGATATGACGAAAGGAACCCCGTATGAAGTACGAGCGCGATCCTCACATTATGTAATGTTGAGTCATGTAGATAAAACAGTATATCTTATTTGCTCTAGTCTTCTATTATTCGGTAATCTCAACGTTACGTTTGGTTCGAATATTGCATTTTCTGTTGTCATTTGTTGTGATATGGCTGTATTCCATTTTCCAATGGACGAATATCGTTGGTTGTCCTGCGTAGATGAAATCACGGCGGCACCATGTTCGAGCCATGTAGGTCGTGACCCTTCCGGTCGAGCTAGGAGTGCTGATTGTAGCAAGTGGCAACCATTACCGCTCGTTTTCGTACGCCTGCATCTACTTACAGAGCTGCGCTAGAACGCAATGCTGTGGACCGCGTAGGTTGTACGCTCTACGTGATGCAACGAAAATCGGACTTGCAAACAGTCAGCGCACCGCCGAAGGAGCACGATGCTTCGAAAAATGTCCGCCGTTTGGACGCTCCCCTGAATACCTGATTGTTAGTGTCAACGCCATATGCTCAGTGAAAACATTAAGCAATATATCTTATTGCTTGATAAACCAGCATTGATTGTATGTTAGATAAGTTATCTGAAGGTATATTTATTTATGTGATCTTATAAACTGATCTTCTTAAGCTGACGCAAGGTTGGTACAGATCTTCGTTGTCGTTGTCGTTGTTTTTGATGTTATTGATCGATGGCTGACGTTTCGGCGACTTCGCCTTCCTCAGAGCCTGGACGTATTTTATCTTAGAATACTTTTTATTATTCGGTGGAAAAGAAGGTTAAAGTATTAATGTAGATCAAACCTTCAAATAGACGCCATATTGAACAGAAAGGCCACTCACCGTGATGTTACGTGCGGGACTGGCCGACACGTAGTTCACGCGAGCAAGACACGCCCCGGGGTCAAAATATCATTTTGAAATAGGGCGCCAGGTCACGCGTGATAGTGAGGCATTCGTCCTTCCGGTTCATCTTTGGATTTTTGAAATTTATCCAAAACGCCTCAAGAGCTTTGCGCGTTGATGTTTTTGATTCCTGCGCTAGGATCCGCACATTCACTTCAAAATCATCGCCGTTGTGCTTTTGTGCCCTATGCGTACCTAGAGGGGTGTTTAAAGGGATTTTAGCTTTTCCATCTAGATGTTCTTTTAAGCGGACACAAAGTGGTCTACCCGTTTCCCCGATATATTCTTCGCCGCATGCATTACATGAGATCAAGTATATTATACCTAAACTCTGAAGGTAATTTAGGTGGAAGCAACATTCGAAAATATTGGTCAATTGCCAATAATCACTATTGACGATGCACTGTCTAGAACATCGGTGAACATCACTGGTGGACCAGCGCTGCCGTACAGATATCGACTTCATCAGGTAAAATTGGCGATTACATGTATTCTTTTATAGATAAGCTTACACGAGGTTGATAAGTAACTTTATTCGGCTAACGTTTCGACGTCTTCGTCTTGATTAGATTCAATGATCGGAGGCAGTAGTCCACTGTTGTTCTTCCTCCAACCATTATCAGTAAAAGAATACATGTTGATTAATGATACCAAGGCTAAAAAAATTCCGTGTTGAAATATTACTTACCTGATACGTGAATGATCCGTCCTCACTGGTTGTGCGGGCTCCACCATAATCTCCATTTTTCGGAGATTTGTTGTTTAAGCCATTGTGGTTCCCTGGAATCCCGAGGTCAGTCTGGCCAAAGTCTGCTCCAGGTCTTCACCACCACGGGCAACCGCAGTCCTCGTGGATCAGAGGGAGATTTGCCACCATGCCACTTGGTACCACCAAGACGGTGGTTGATCCTGGTATTGGTTTACTCTTAGCTAGGTATCCCTATGGAAACGCCAGACTGCCCCTGCTTGGGAGACCCTGCCGAGGAGATGAATTCCATCCCTAATGATCGCAGCCCGTCACTCAGGAACACCTCCCAGCCACGATGAGGCGGTAAACCGCTGAAATATTAACGATTACAATTATTCCTTGCTGCTATAATACTACGGCATTTTTGTAAATTTGTGAAAAGTTCCAGATTTCCATTCACTTTGGCCAACCCGACGGTGAGAGGGGTTCTGAACATACGGTTGATCGTGTTCGATTTCCAGCTGAGGTAATGTATATTGGGACGAGTTCACTTGCACTCCTCGTAGTCCATTTATCGATTTTCATAGGTCCAATTGTTAGCTTACAATATCGATTTGTACGCAAACTATAGCCAAGCAGTTACACAACCACGAGGATTGTTGGCAATTTCCGTTATTGTTGACGTGAGTTCGTTTTTCATCTTTATCACTTCGCAATTGGAATCCATTGGCTTGGGAAAAGAAGGAGGATGTACTTTTTTATTGCTTTTAGATTGGTAGCACTACAGAAGTGGCCTTACGACGATTAACTGTTGCATCACAAAGTATCACGTATAAAGGTTTCTTTTTCATTTATCTTTTCTGTTCCTTTTATATTGTCATATCGCGATGCCTAAAGTACACCTTTAAAGGTGTAGCAGCGCAGTGGTTAAAGATGTATCACGTTAATCACATTGTACACACTGGTTCGACTTCGTCCGGGCCAGCGAGGCTCATAGCGTCTTCGTAGTGGGTGAATCGGCGTAAAACTTACATGCGAAAACTTTCCTTTGATCCATAAGAAGCTGACAACTACCTCTGGTGGGAAGACCGGGGAATGCTATAGCAGAACTATCCTAGAATAAAAACGTTCATGAAGAACACAAAGGCCTTAAACAGCAGCCAAACCCACATGCAAACCCTAACACTTTTGTAGATGACCCGAGCAGGAGAACGGATTGAATGAAAGAAGTGTGGGGATACACAGAATATGTTGTCTCGAGCCACAAAAATAAACGAATATTATTTAGAGCTTTTACTGCTTTTAAGATTGTTGGAGAGCATGTAACGCAACGTTTAGAGGTACCTGAAGTGGCAGTGTAGTGAAGTGGTCTTGTGGTCGATACAACGCCCCGAGCTCATCAAGCTATCCATTCCTCTTTAGTCCACAAATTGGTACCAAACTTTTCTGGGAGGGTTGCAGCACTGACTTGATAGAGCACTAGGCTGGGCCACAGCAAGTCATTGGAACAGGCCGGATATGCATTCATCATCCCTGACGATGTTTGATGAAGTCGAATGCATGATGCATCCTTGAGGGAATGTTCAACACGAAGAGCTTCACCCGTTTAATGATTGGTTCCAGGCATGCGAACGGCTCTTCGACAACTACATCCAGCCGGTTTGCTACCGCGTACCGCTCATTATGTCACATACGAAGGTTCTTTGACAATTCCTGGTTGTCATGAGACAGTGACGTGGATAATAATGAACAATCCTATTTATATCACAAGAGATGATGTAAGTGTCTTTTCTTTTCTCAGCAAGTTCGGCTTCTTTTTATGATTTCTCCGTGCACCGTGGTGATTTTGATAACCAGGCAACTGAACACACCTTTCCGGCAAACTGAGAATTTTCCCATTTCTTTTGCGGCCCTTTTCCGTTTGTTAATTTACATTTTAGTTACAAATATGGAATGAACTACAAAAAACCGAAAGTAAACAACCTGATCCAGCTTATATGATGCCTGTGTATCGACCGCTGAAAGCTCTGAATGGTCGACTGCTAAGAACAAACATAAATCTTAGCTACAAGGTAGGCCTGGCTCTGCAAATTGTCCTTTTTTTTTATCTCCAATGGCAAATTTTGCATAATGCTACCCTTCTTACCTGAGTCGCACCTCTTAAGGAAACATTTGGACCTCAACTTATTCTCAACTTAACTCCTATAAAATCTTTTCCTGGAGTACCAGGATACTCAGGTCAGGGTTTCTTCGATCTCGAAGAAGTGGATGAACTTTCCTATTCCAAGTTTCTATGAGGATGGTGGCGATTTCAGAATAGCTAAATGAAAGTGTGCTTCTATTTTCGACTGAATTACTGTAGAAGGATCGGTTCCTAGTGCACATCGCTGTCCAAGAAATCATCTAGTTTTTAAGAAAAAATTGAAAAACGCAATTATCCATGAAAACCACAAAATTTTTGTATATTAATCGAGACTTAAACACTTCCGCCTCAGATTATTTCAAATTTAGCAAATATCATCACCATCGTGTTCATCGAACATCTACACGGAAATGGGCTATCGATCGAATCCAGCAAGATCGCTTTACAATCAATCAATAACAAGACGAAGTGCACCTATTCATCAATTTCATAAGGATGACGTTTTCGAATTGGAAAACAGAGAGCCGACTGAGAATTTTGAGAGCGTAGAATCCGTATAATCGACTACTGATCGCCGTTCGATCGATTCCGTATTACCCTACTTGATGTGTGATATGGTATTGCTAGCATTTATCTGTAGAGATATATGACCTTACTTTGTAAATATATGACATAGTAAGTACACCATTACTGCTTTTTTACTTAACACTTCTAGTAATACGGGTTCTAACTGTATTTATATTTGTCTGTCGTATTTTACTTAGAGGAGTTTTTATTTCCAAAACTTATAGAGATGTAGGCTAATGAAGTTGTTTTTGAAATGTTCACCACAAGTTTAAAAAGTCATCACAATAAGAATAAACGGCTCCAAAAAGTTCGACAAACATACGACGCATCTTCACCGTCATACTGTGGATCAAGTGCATATTGATTGGCTTGCGACTGACAAGGGCACTTCATCGGTTGTGGCTATCATAACATTTATATAGTCATTTTTCGCTTTTTAAAATCAGGTGACTGCTCTGTTGTAGTAAAGTTACACAGAAAAAAAAGAAGAATAAACGCTGTCGTCAGTTTTTATTTACTGCCTACTCTTTTCAATGACAAGGTATTATATGAAATATGACCATAATGATGCTGAGATATTTGCAAAACTCAAGACCGCAAGTGTCCTCGATGGAGAACAAACGCGCTATTATCCTTTCCGGGGACTAACGCTGCGTTCACCACCACACCATATGGGTCCATCGTTTCGCCTGTCTCTCAGATAGTTCTATCGATCTTTTTGACATCAGCAATCACCCGTTAACGGGGTTGATCTGGTGAGTCCAAATCGGCATTGAACCCAGTTAAGCTGAGGCTTAGTTATAATCACAATCTTAACCTTTTTATTTACTGCCTTTTTTCTTTTTAATGCCAGGGTATGTTGCGAAATATAACTCGTATGTAATGATACTTACTTGATACTTGAATGGCCCGTCCTCACTGGTTGTGCGGACCGCAGCACAGTCTCCGTTTTTCGAGATTTGTGGTTAAGCCATTGTGGTACCCTGGAATCCCGAGGTTAGCCTGGCCAAAGTCTGCCCCAGGTCATCACCACCACAGGCAATCGCAGCCCTTGTGGATCAGAGTAGTAGTAATAGTAATAGTAATAGTAATAGCAATAATAGTAATGGCAATAGTAATACAAGTAAGACAGAAAGAACGTTGACCGTAAATATGCCAAAAGCTCGAGTTACTCGACGATCAGTGGGACTATAGGTGATACAGGTGATGCCAAAAGGATTGCCTTGAACATCTCTACTACCAGGTCAGAAATCACTGACTGCCTTTCTATAGCACACCCTTTTCTTACGGAGTTCCTCGATGAGTTGACGCGATGCTTCGATGTCAGAAGTAAAAAAGAGAGCTCTCGACGTTGACCAATCCCTGAGGAAGGCATCATGCATTCGACTTCATTAAGCATCGTTTGGAGGTGACTGAATGCATATCTGGCCTTTACAATGACCCGCGGAGGGCTACCGATGTATCGAGCCAGTGCTGCTATCCTCCCAGATAAATCTGGTCCCAATTTTCTGACGCCGGTTGCATAGAACGCTTGGTGGGCCATGAGCGTCGGGATCGATTCCATGTGTATGTTGCAGGGCGTCCCCGACCACTGGGCCACACGCGCCCGTAGCCGCGAAGTTACCAACAGATATTTTGGCTTTTACTAGTTAGCTTCTCCGTTATCTCAACTGCTTCAGAGTACAGCCACATTTTGTACTAGTTCCCAGAATCGACTTTCTATTAACCTCGGCACTGGAATATGAATGCGTCGTTTTCTTGTTCAGCAATCGCAAGGTTGTTAAACAGCATACATTTACTTCCATAGAAAACCACAATACAATACAACGCTAGTTGACGTTTCGGCAGTATCGCCTTCTTTAGAGCCTGGAAGGGTATGCTGATATACAATCTACTAGGCCAAACGCTTCAATAACACTTACAAAAAGAAGAAAGACTCTTTGGTCATTACACGATCAACAACTTCTCGAAAAACCCACCGCTTTTTCGAGACTTCCAATGAGGAAGTTTAGAACAGCTGATTATAATCGCATATGGTTGACGACTGCACCATCCCACATCAAAACTCGATGCGAACGTACGGGATCAGGTCGCGTATGACCTCCGGGCATTCGTCCCTGCTATTCATTGTAGGGTTTTTGGCATTTATCCAAAAAGCCTCAAGAAGTTTTCGCGCTGGTGTTTTGGACCCCTGTGCAAAGATATTGACTTTTACTTCAAAATCGTTTCCGCTATGCTTTTGTATCCTATGCGTGCCTAGTGGGGTGCTTCGTCTTGGTTTTCGTTTGCCATCTAGGTGTTCTTTTATACGGATACGCAAAGGTCTGCCCGTTTCGCCAATATATTCATCTCCGCAATTATTACAAGAGATCAGGTATATCGTACCTGAACTCATCCAATCACCGTCCCTGCCGTAAGGACAAATTACGCAATTTGTTGTTTCACATGGATGGTCATACAGGCGGTTACGAACTAATTGACGACGTAGAGTGGCCGGTGGTGTTTCAACTATCGCTACCGATTCCTCTAGACCTGCCCTTCTTAAGCATCGTTTTATAGCTGCGCTTACTTCATCGCTTATAAAAGGCAACATAAACGGGATTTTCTTTCGGCCAAGTGTTTCGCGTGGGCGCGTCGTTCTCCTTCCAAACTTATCTCGTGGGGTTACTATTTCGTCGCCATTGGAGATGGCTATTTGCCGAACCAAGTCGCGCGATTCTTCCTTTAGTTCCCTGGTAGTGCACATAGAGGTGGCTGTTCGAAACATGTTTGTCACTATCGCTCTCTTTGTGTCTGAAGGGTGGGAAGAAAGGAAATGAACAAGAATGTTCTTGTTACTTGACTTTAGATACCACTTTGTCAGGTAACTGCTACTTGAGAGGTTTATTTGAACGTCCAAAAACGGAAGCCAGTTTTTTCTCGGTTTCTCCAGGGTGAACTTTATGTACTCGGACTGCTCGTTCAGTAATTCGAAGCATTTGTCCATCTCCTCCTGCGTAGAGAAGGCGACAAAGCAATCATCTACATATCTGCAGTAGAGTAGTGGCCGGAGATCGAGAACGGGGGCTTCTATCTTAGACATAAACACAATGGCAAGGCTTGGTGCCAATCGCTGCCCCATTGCCAACCCCCTACAGCCACATTGTTATAGACATTCTTCGGTGAATGTTCCACAATTGAATGAAAAATTCAGTATTGAAATTAAAATTTCGGTATGAATAAAAAAAATTCGGCCAAAATCAAACAAACAAAAATTTGTTTACATGACTCAGTTGTCGCCGAGTTGGTACAAATGGCAAATCAAAACCTTTATGCAATGTCTGCCAAATAAATTTATACAAATAATGCGAACATGGAAGTTAGACTAATAACTTCATGAATAACAAACTCATGTAAGCTTGGTCATTTCAAAACATGTTGACAAATCATTTTAAGGCTGAAGGAAAGCTGCAATTTCTAGGACCTACTTTCTTTTAACTTCGGCATTGATCAGTTTTCAAACCAACCGTCCTTATAACACAGCTTAGCGGAACGTATGCTTGCCGACTTTGATAAAGCCCGTGGAAAGATTGGTCTTCGACTAAATCTTAAAAAAAAGATGTTCGTGAGGAACGCATTGGTTTCATATGCCCAATTCACGCTCAGTGGAGCCAATATCTCTGAATACTCCTGTTATATCTGTCTAGGACCGGAAATCAACGTGATGAACGACTTAGCTCCAGAGTTGAGTAGGAGGAAGCGAGCTGATAGGGAAACTTGTAAGTGCATCGAGGGACCACTGAAGAGAGCCAGGAGCACCCCACTCGGTGCTCACCATTTCGACTCAACGCTACTTCTTGCCCTAACGTATGCGTCAGAAACCTGGCCGATGCACAGGTAGGATGAAAGATCACTCAGCGTTATTGAACGCGCAGTCGAAAGGACGATGCTAGGGGTGTCCCGTGTGACACAAGTAAGGGAAAGTATGCAAAGCTCCGATCTGCGTCAACGATCAAAAATCAAAGATGCCGGTCGGTACGTCAAACAGTCGAAGATAAGATGGGCAGGACACATAATGCGTATGAATGTCAACCGATGGACAAGAGCCATTAGTGACTATATTCCTCGGGGTGTCAAGCGTACTGCAGGAAGACCATCGACCCGACGCTCAGAGTTCTACACAAAGAGCCTTCAAGAAGGTTATGATGCTCGACGAGTCTCTAGAGCAAGCAAAACCCACTGCGATACTCTTGCACGTGACAGGGAAAAATGGACGATTTACTGGCGTCAGCTCAAGCCACTCGACGACCAATGGGACTACAGGTGAAACAGGTGATACAGTGAAATAATCAACATGTTAATAATTTGCTGAGCTTACACGAGGTTGGTAAATATGTTTATTTCGGCTAACGTTTCGATGTCTTAGTCTTCATCACAGCCAATGATCAGTGTCGGTGGTGCACAGTTGTTCGCTGTCTCGATGTAGCGTCTTCGTTGTCGTACAGAGACGGAGTCTTCTTCGGTGAACTCAAAATTGCTTTGCTATTCGCTTTGTGCTAGCTAGTATAATACCGACTGCCAAAGGGTGAATTATCCGTTGGAAAACTAATTATTGCCAACGGATAGTCTTACCAACAACAGCAGCCCTGTATAAAAGGACACTGCCTGGTGTGCATGCGATGTTCACTAAGAAGATCTCGTCTCAGTACGACAACGAAGATGCCATATCGACATAACGAACAACTGTGGATCAGCGACTCGGATCAACGCAGCTCTGATGAAGACGAAGAGGTCGAAACGTTAGCCGAAATAAACAGATTTATCAGCCTCGTGTAAGCTCAACGAATTATAAACACGTATTGATCGATAATTCAATATTTTCATTGATGAGCAAATATGAAGTAATTACAGCATTTATTAGTGCAAAATAGCTGACGTTTCTGCAATTTCCGTCTTCCTCACAGTCTAGGTTAAGTCGACTGCAATCTACTCGGCCAACACTCATAACATTAGCAGGCAGTGGTTAACATAAAAATGTTCATTCGCATATCAAACAGCTTTTATTAAGCATTTATTAAGCATTATTTATTAAGCAATTTTAGAATAGAATCACCACATTATTCTTTCGAAACATCAGTTAATCGGTTAAGACCAGGAGGGCAGAGTTTCACGGATGCGAGAAATGCGCCTGGTTCAGGGTTCCTTCTTAAAATACTGTATGACGGCTCCTTACGAGAACACATCCGTGACCAAGCGTAGAAAAACGGCATTTGAAATTGAAACTGGCATTTAAAAGATAACGTGGTGAAAACCCATAAGAAAACACGGCATCGATTTTAAGGCTTATATCTCTTAAGCTGTATACTTAGGACTGCTCCTGCCTTAGCGCAAATCAAGGAGAACTGGACGCCACGTAAACAGGAAGGTGATGCCATCGGCGTAGTCTTAGATGGGGTACTGGCAGTATCCAGTTTAAAGCAAGTAGGAGAGAAAGGCGCCAATGTATGAGACTGTTCATACTTCTAATTTCCTCGAAATTCGTTTTTTCTTGCTTTACCTTTAAAATTTGATTAACATTAAAAAAAAACCATTTGCCTCGTTCTAAATTCAAATGCACACTTTGGTGGTTTGTCTGGATGAAGGGTCGCTCCATTCTCACCCAATTTTCATTTATGATACTTCGTCCACTTGCGCAGGTTTTTTTTCTTCCTTCCTGAAATAATCGTAGCAGGACAGTACCATGTTATGAACAAGTATGGTCTACTACCCTCTAAGTTGAAGGCTGCCTTCTCGCAACGGGATTAGCTAGTTCATAGGAAGGTGAAAAAATATGGTGGTTAGACTAGGCTGATTTCAGGTTCTTAATCATAACTGTAAGGAATAACCCTGAAGATTTGAAAACAAAAGGTAACTAGTAAATAGTTGGGAAAACGCCAAATATAGCCGCCATTTTTCCCAACATTTTCAAAAGTTCCACCCCAACAGTACCCCATTTTTTACAATGCCAACGATCAGTTCTTCTATACTACACTCAACAATTTTAGATATATTACTATACATGCTAAACGTAGAACGCGTGTATGGGAACAGTTGTAAGTTTTTCCAATATAAACAGCGTCAAAGGTTCGATCATGCTACCTGGCCCACAAAGCCATTTATCCCTCCGGTATCGTTAATTTGGTACCAAACTTTTTTGAAAGGATAGAAGCATTAATTTGATATAACGGTTGGCCATCACATGTATATGTATAGGCTAGATATGCAGTCAGTCTCCTCTAACCACGCTTGATGAAGTAATATATGTGAGACCTCCTTCAGGGATTGATTAGAGCCGAACCTTTATCTCTTATTTACTACTACTTTTTTTATTTTAATTTTTTCAGGTTATCGGGCTTGAACAAAAAATTCAAAAATCACGTCTTCATTTTTCTTTCTAGAATTTCAATCCAAAACTGATCCGAAATGGAAAGAAAGCGTTGTAAGAAGCGCGGAGTTTGGCAAATATCAGCACCGTTGTGGTTGGTTTGCATAATATCCTGCCATGAAAAATGTAGTAGGCAGCAAATAAAAAGTAAATATTGTAATTTCAACTACAGCCTCAGCTTAACTGGGTTCGATGCCGATTTAGGCTGCCCAGATCAAACCCGTTGACAGGTGATTGCTGATGGCACTGATCAATAGAACTAGCTAAGAGACCGGTGAAACGAAGGACCCGCATAGTATGGAGATGAACGCGTTAGACTCCGGAAACAATAATACCGCGTTCGTTCCCCACCTCAGACATCTGTGGTCCGGAGTTTTGCAAATATCTCAAAACCATTCTGGTTGTATTTCGCATAACACCCTGCTATCAAAATTGTAGTAGGCAGCAAATTGAAGTTAATATTGTAATTTCAACTACAGCCTCAGCTGCACTGCGTTCAATGCCGATTTGGGATGCCAAGATCAAACCCGTTGACAGGTAATTGCTGATGGTACTGATCGATAGAACTAGCTGAGAGACAGGCGAAACGAAAATACGCATGGTGTGGTGATGAACGTATTAGCCCCAGGAAAGGGTAATAGCGGGTTTGCGCCCCACCGCAGATACCTGCGGTACGAAATTTTGCAACGCTGTGGCAAAGGTTCTTCTATAAACTTCTTCTAAACATTTATAAAATTCTTAGTTCTCCTTTTACTCTATTAATAGAGAAATTAGCATCTGCTATTAACGTAAATCGGCCTTGAACCTAGTGAACCTCAGGCTGTAGTCGAAATCGAATGTGCAACTTTTTATTTACTACTTATCATTTGAAGTGGTGTAGTGGATAGGACGTGAGCTCTCGGAAGGGGTAATCATGGGTTCGAATCTGGTTTAGAGTCCAGGTTTTGCAAATATTTCAGCATCATTGTGATTATATCAGATTGTTTTCCTCACTTTGAATCACTTCGCTATCACTAAGAAGAGCTTCATTAGCAGATAGCATCATTTCCAGTCATAACCTCTTCATGGTAAGTGACTCTGTGAAAGGTGACGTCTTTGGAATTTTGTTCTCAAGTCTAGCGGGCTTGTAACATCAGATCATCTCCTGGATTGTTTGTCAGGGCGATTAGAAGTACAGTGGGCCCGTTCATTAGCATTACACCTCCCAATGAACTGAGCAATTGTCCTTTTTCCGCCACTTATCGGAACTATAGAGTCTACTAGGTCAACGTAACAGTGCAACTTCCCGAAATGTCGTCGTATTCCAGAACTGTCATGACTTTAGCAATACGCCTTTTGTGTTCTTTGATTCTTTTCTTCTCTGAATACCTGCGCTTATTTCTCCACTGTACTCCGCTCTGACCATCACTATGGCTTGCAATTTTTGTGACCTTGGAGTTTTCCTAAGCTTTCACTAGCTGTGGCATTGATGCCTTCTAGGTCAAGCTTCTGGTTTTCCAAAACTATCAATTTTTTTCCTGTTTACTAGCACATCGAAGAAGAACATTATGTGCTGAAATAGTGGGTCGACAGTTCCAATCATTTCAGAAATAACATGGCACCTACAAGTGAAACACAGCGTCGGATACTGCCAATCGTACGAAAGCAACCAGCAGTGATTGAAACATTCGACCAACTAGTTCAGTACGGCATTTCCGGTGAAATGCCGGATGATAACATCAGTTGCGAGCCAAGTTAAGTCAAAAGTACTTTTAAGGTTCAAAAGCTTCGTTTTACAAAACGATATTAAATCTAGCTGTGAATTAAACACTACTTTGCTGTTTGAAAGCATGAACAAACATTAGTAGATAGGAAATGGCCTAAATACATTACCTTATCAGATGATTAAATAATGCTCATTAACAGAGTTTTTAAACTTATTTTAAACAACCCGTCTCCTACACCTACTGTGGGGGATCGCAGCAGTTCCTGCATTCAATTCCTTTCCTGATATCCATCATTCAAGAAGGTCTTCTAACTTTTTGGGTGTGGGATTTTTGTGGCTGCTGATTGAGAATCTTCCTTTCGTCACGAATGTCCTTTAAAGCTGTTGTGTCGATTCTCTATGTCAACTTCGGATAGCCGAGCTAGAGCGCTTCCAGTTTGATCACAGAAGGTGAGATTTTCCATGTGTAGGACATGTTCATGAATACGGAGGAATTAGAGGATTAGTGAGCTAAGTGCGTTGTGAAACAAGCACCTTGGTCGTGATGGTCGACATCATTACCACTGTGCCGCCCGACTCCTGACAGCCAAACTAAAGAGCAAAAACCATAGAAAAAGGATGGATACATTCTGTTAAATGCATACTAGCGCCAAATAATAGCAAGCAAGTGTGTGGAGGGAAACACGTCTGACCTGTCTGCTGTACACTCGATTCTTTAGCATATCCATAATTGTTAGTCCTGTTTTTTGATCACATAGGTACAAAGCCAGCAAATCACTTCACGTTGAAGATAAGGAATAAACAGTCCGGCCTCTTTCAATCCTTTGAAGTACGCAGTTGACTCCATTCGTAGCATCGCAGACGTCACTGAGTGAATATTTACCCTATGCAATAACTAGAAGAGTCTATCGACGTGTTTAATAAGTCAGCTTTTTCATATCCCCCTATAGAACCATTGTACTAATTTGCCTACATGGATGAATGTCTCGTTTCACTTAAGTTGGGGATCGAAGTAACAGTCAAGTGTGTTTTGCAGGACATCTGTAACAACTGTACCACACGCTAACGGCTTTTGACTTATCTCTTGCTATTCCATCGCATAACTATTTCCAGTTTACTAAGTTGACGTAAACATGACCAGTGTTTCACTTCATAGCATTATCTAAAGTGTTCCACATGTCGTATGACCATAATTTACATAGGGTTTCACCTGTAAGAAACAGTCGGCAACTGAGGACATTTCTAATTGGAAGTTCAGGTAAGACTAAATCTACTGTAGGAATCACTGCCACAAGAGTGAAGATCTCGTTCGGAATAATGACAACCATCTGTAATGAAGGTCTTGGTAGAACTTAGCAGAATAGCTTCAACCCACATAAAAAATTGTTTCCTAGCATGCTACACCAATCGAATGGAAAGCGACTAGTGGTTTTTCTTGATGACGAACTGAGTCTATTGCTGAAATTTCAGTTCATCACTAAGTTCTCAACGATATTAGTGCCTGTCGAAGGCGTTATTAAAGTGAAGTCGATGCATTCCATTTATGTTTCCAGATGGCTTATCCTCAATTCACCCAACTTTTACAAGAAACCATGTTATGCAGAATTTACTCTTACTAATAAAAATTCTTCTCAAATAGCTTGGTGCGTGAAAGGCAAGGTAAGATCGATCTTCTACTCCTTATTTTGCTGCGCTTCCCGCGTTAACTTCAATCATTGATATGTGCCTAGTTGATTTTGTTTCAGGATAAAATGATGCGCTTATCACAATCGTATGGAATTCTAAATGCTAATAAAGACGTTCAGTTAACGGTAACATTTTATGTTTCTTGGGATTTCATGACGTTACTAACTCAGATTTCAAAAGAATCGCCCAGTCACGGAACCTTGCTTGACTTTGCAGAACTTCTAAACTGGTACCAAACTAATTATTTTCGGCCAATAAATCCATATGTGCTATACGGTTGTCATTGCTTAGCGATTTCAGCAATTTATTTATATGATATTGTTAGCCGCTGCTTTTGAGCTGATGCGAATGTTGGTATAAGCCTTCATTGTTGTTGCCGTCGTTGTCATTGTTGCTAGTGTTGTTGCTCGATGGCTGACGTTTCGGCGATTTCGCCTTCAGAGCCGCGCTGTTACGACTGGGGCCGCCCGCATAGAAAGTTGGTCCTTTGAATTTCAGCAATGTTCAGAACATTTTATTTTTATTTTATAACACAGCTCCTCGTCACGTGTACCGTACTCCGTGAATCCCACACTTCTCCCATTCGAATCGTTTTCTCAAATCTATAGTCGACGAAGGTCATCGGAATTCTTCTGTATGTGGGTTCATCTGCAGGCTTAAGAATTTTTCGCCATCGCGAAGAATGGAGTTGAGTGGTGCCGATCGAGTCCATTCTCCTTAAAACTCTGGAAAAATCTTGCTGGTCGAACCCATGGTTGGATATGTTCGTCCGTCCTCGTAGGGAACGGGGTCACTGTTACTGAGCTACCTCGCGAAATCATTTAAAACCTCAAAGGTAAAGGCAAGTCAAACCTTCTTTCCCACGGCGGTTTGGCAAATTGGTATTTTGAGAAACTTGACATATATAATAGGCGATCGTTCGTCATTGCATGAAGAAAATATATGCCTTCGCTTACATCTAAGAGTCTTGAAATGACGATTGATCAACATCGAACGGCTTATCGCTTTTTTGCTTTATTCAGTAGCATATTCTCAACTTTCCATGTCTTTATTCTACTACTGGAGGCCTACAAATCTAGTGGTCGTTGGAGTAAAAAATTTCTAAATAAGGTAGCAAACTTGCTTTTCTCTAGTGATACGGTTAATTTAGGGCGCTTGTGAAGCAGTGGTTAGAGGCGCGACTGCGACACACACGTGGAATCGATCTCCGGTCCCAAGGCTCACCAAGCCTTCCATCTCTCCGGGATCGGCAAATTGGTACCAGAGTTGTCTGGGAGGATAGCAGCACTGCTTGATACATCGGTTGGCTATCGTGAGTCATCGTAAAGGCCAGATATGCATTCAATCACATCAAAACGATACTTAATGAAGTCGAATTCATGGTGCATCCCTTAGGGATTGATGAGCACCGAGAGCTTTATCCTTTTCATCCTCTTTAAGGTTAATTTGTTT
This sequence comes from Angiostrongylus costaricensis, assembly GCA_900624975.1. Taxonomy (NCBI): domain Eukaryota; kingdom Metazoa; phylum Nematoda; class Chromadorea; order Rhabditida; family Metastrongylidae; genus Angiostrongylus; species Angiostrongylus costaricensis. Next base: position 48,893 of record UYYA01004442.1, read on the forward strand.
GCGCGGTGAAATCTGAACATACGATGATTCGATGTGTACGTGTAAACTTCAGAATTCTTAAGTATCTTTGAAGAAAAAATTTAGGTTTTCAAAGACACTATGCCAAAAATTTTGTGAAGAACAGCTAAATAATGTCTCAACGACTTTCCAGCTTTACCTTATCTCATCAGACGAATGGCCACGCGACGTGTTGGATTATTGTGGCAGACGTCTTAAAATCGTCGTTGAAACGCTTCAAATTCCAGAATGTGTAAAACCAGAAAACAAAGTGGTAGGTTCTGAATTGCAGGAAACTATGGGTTTATAGAAATTGCAATGTGTCTTTTACGAAATCCAGTTATTAGTTACGCATTTATGCAGCGGAATCAAGTAACGTTTCTCTAAAATTTACCTTTAACGTGACCTGTTGAAACTTGTCAAAATGGTGGAATTTGAGAGGAGATCAACTCCCTTTCTCGGAAATACCATGAATTTCGAGATATCCTTATACTTCTTCCAAGTGACTCTTTCTCAAATTGATGTTTTTCTGTCGAAATGTGGCCCATGAGCAAACGAGTTGCTTAGCTTTATTCTGGTATACCAACCTTATTGGGGCGTTCAGAGGTCGTCATCGAATATTGCAACCACTCCTGGTTAATGAAGGCTTCACCACCTTTTGACTCTTGTTCTTGCAGAAAGGTGGATATCACTGTTATTAGTTTTCCGATTTCCGATATCATTTTGAAAAACTCCGCTGAGGTGCCCGCCGCTCGCGTCATACCGGCAATCAGGAACATCTCCAGCTCGATATTGTGTAAGGCCATAGCACGGATGCGAGTCATTCACGATGCGCAGTTAAGATACATTCCTATCAACGTCATCAGCATTTATTGTCATATTATTGAAGAGTTAACCAATAAAGCGCATAGCATGCAGGAATTCACAGAGCGTAAGAAGGAAAATACTGCGGATAAATAGAAAGAAAACACAGGTAGTGAAGAAGTCCTGGATATTAAGGCTTACTAATGCTTCAGTATTAGAATGGACCATCTCCAATAATCGCAAAAAAATTCTGCCAGCTGCAGCACAATTTCATTTAAACGACAATTTGTTGCTTGGGAAAGATTTTCTTTCCTTGGAACATCGAAGCAGTAAATGGGCTTCCCACGACGTCATCGCTTAAAGGTTTAAATGATGCGTTCTTGCCATGACGACTGTGACTCTGATTCTGGTTTTTTCCTAAATGGACGCAAATGGACTTTTTAATGGAGATGCCGAATGTTGTTTAAGCTTGGTTGGTCCTACCCTGGAGATGAACTAGATATCTAGAAATCGCGTAGAAAGACACTGAAATAGACGTTATCCATGATGAGAAAACAAAGTGTTGTGGGTGCGAAAGTTTAAAAACCGGAGTGATAGATGGTTCAACACCACAAAGCGTCTCATATTACGTGTTCCTTGGGCACCTTAATAAGCATAAAAAGGAGGACCTGTAAGGAAGGAGCACAGCACTACAGTCCGCCTGTGGACTTTCGCTGAGTTTCTGATCACTGATAAATTGGCAGATGGAAAGGGAAAATTCGACAGTTACTTGTAATACTCAACGTTCCTTTAAATTTTTGGCTTTCCATAACCATGTAGTGAGTTCTACGCATTGTCTCTGACTAGCAGACGCACGTCAGAACGTAAATCACGCAGATCTCCAAACCATTCTGTGGAGTCCAGGGCAACGCACATCTGGTACAAATTGCGGTAGTATAACGGTAAGAGCACTGTAATGTAATTTTATGAGTTGGTGTGGAATAAATGATGGAAGGAAAGGTTGAGAACATTTTAAAAATGCAGGAGTTCTCTGTGGCCAATGCCTACGAAATGGAATGGAGTTTGTACGGCTCACGGCACTTAGTTGTGGTCGTAGTTGCCAGATTTTTTTGACCTCCATCACCATGCTTGGCACAATCTCACCACCACGAACGACAAGCACGAGGCAACGGAAAGAATAAAATACGTGCTAAAGCTCGCACAGCTTTTCGAAACAGCTGATTCATGCAGGCTGTTATTTTTTGTAAAACAGCACGATATTTAAATAAAAATCGATTGAGCGCGAGCAAAAGATACGTATCGATTTGTCTATAGATTGTGCACAAATCAAAGTATGTACAACTTCGTTGAGCTAAAAAGAGACGTCGATGTTTTATAAAAATCTGACAATCTGGTTTTCAAAGTAATCTTCCCATATTCTTCCAAAAGCAATGTTCAAATTTTAGGCAGCTTCTTAAGAAAGTTTTCAGGAAGAAGTTCTTATGTCTCGAGAAATCTTTCGCTTTTCATCCATTACTAATCCGCTTCTTCGCATGTACACGAAAATGAACGTAGTCCTCGAATAAAAAAAGTCCTATGCATTAAATACCTTAATCAGTTGAAAATAAAAGAATGAGAGAGGTATCAATGAACTGCGCTTGTCTTTTTCACTTCGCTTTTTCAGCCTCTTTTTCTTTTTTTTCTCTTGTCATTCTCGCATTTCAATGAAATCCAAAGAGAACTCAGTATTCTTTCAAGTTCGTAACACTGAGAAATATTCGAATTAGTAAATCTTCTTGCAAGTGAAACAATTAGAGGATCAAGCTGTCCTAAAGCGATATAGAAGTAAAGCAATAAACGGTTTGAGAATATCACCTGTTTAACACCTTCTCGTCCACGTGACCTCGGTAGAAGTCATGAGCAAGCGGATATTATGAATATTAGGACCTCTACAAAGCTCATATCCTTCTAAATTATTCGTTCTACGGCGCTGAATTGTTTTCCTGGGCCACTTATATATAACTTGTCCAATACGAAAGGTGTGGCGAGCTTCGGTAGGGAATAGCTTTTGATACATTTAGAAACACGCAAAGAACTTCTTCTCGAACCTCGTTTACCAGAGATTCGACTCGCAATTAAATGTTATTCTAACTTCAGTCGCAAAATAAGCAGTGGTTATTATATGAAATGTGTGGGTGCAAAAAATACAGAAATAGACTAGATATAAGCTGCAAAACAGCAGTGCGTTTGTATGGAGGACCAAAGTTTCATACAGTAAGTGGTAGCACACATGCCATCTATCCCTCTTAAGCGATAGACCGAGGTCTTTTCTACATTTCCATTAAGCTCTCAACTTCTCAACTCCTCTTGTTGAATGCCGTCTATTATTGAAACGCGAATTTAAGCGCAGATTCGAAAGGACACGAAATCTGGCGCTGTGCCAAGCAACACTAAAGCAAAATTAGGCACCGTCATGAATGTTTTAAATTCTAATGGCATGCCGTCATATTCTCGATAGAGTATGAACCTGAGTAAAGAATTACGATCCAATATGCGAAGAATTCTTTTCCACCTGTATATATCTTTTAATAAAACTTATTAAAAAGCGACAATCCGTATCGGAAGTATGGTGTTCTTCGTTTACTTTGAGCAACCGAAGCTATTGAACGGCACTATTGTGCCGAAGAAGGAACAGCGCAGTGGTAGTGATGCCCGCCATCACGAGCATGACTCTAGTTGGACTCCGCCTCAGGCCAACCAAGCCTCTCATCTCTCCGGAATCAGGAAATTGGTACCGGGCTTCTCTGGGAAAAATCACTCTCTGCAAGCCAATTGGAAGCATTCAAGCTCGGCTATCTCAGGACTCTACGGACAATTGCTCGACCACTATTCCGTGACATTCAAGATGAAGTGAAAAACCTCAAACACCAACCGAAGCCACGCGAAGAACTTGGAAGATCTTCGTGGACGATGGATGCGTGGAAACGAATCGAATGTGAGAAGTGCTGGGATCCACACAGGTGACATGAAGACAGACCAAATAAAAAACGTGTGGAAGAGGTAGATGGAGCTTGATAATGCCCACTCGAGATACCCAACGACAAGACGGACAGTGGGTGATGCAAAGAGTGAAGATATATATGAGAAGATATGATTAAGACATAATATGTAGGACATTCAATCCTACCAGTGACATTTTTCGTTTAAGTGGATTCAATGTTGGAGGCATTTCCTGATCAAAAACAAAAAAAATCATTTTACGCGGAACAAAGTATTTCCCACTTAGTAGCTCTAGAACTAATTTCTTCACCAGGAATTGGCTTATAACAGGGTTTGAGATCGCTTGCCACACTTTGCAGGAAGATATTAATAAGGCAACAATACTCTTTCTAGATCAGAACGGCTCTCGAGATTTCGAGATCTCGAAAAGCCCTAGAAACCTTGCCAGATTAGGATTGCAGGCCTTACGTCTAAGCCACAGCCTAGACCAATGTGAGAGCGAGATAGTGGTAGAGAAAGATCTGTGCTTAATACCATTTATGAGATATTCAGTTCTATTATATGAACTAATAGAAGGACTACGCTTAAAACTACAAGTCAGGACAACTCAAAAACCATATTTATTAAATGAAAGCTTAAGCTCAAATTGTTGAAGTTCGTTGTTCTCAGCACCAGCGCTTTAGAAGATCGACACTCATCGAATCTCCAGGAAGTACTTCTTCAAAAGAAAATCAATGAAGAACGCTGGAACGATGAAAACTTGGCAGTTAAAAAACGTTGGATTGTAAACCATTGCAAAATAAGTGTTTTAGTGTTTATCCGGAGATTTTACGCGAAGGATATTGATTAATTTACAAGTGATTATTAAAGCAAATTAAGTTAGGCGTTACTTATGTCTCGTGGAACATAATGAACCACTCCTAATAAGTCATTAAAGGTTACACAACAATGCCTCTAAATATTACACATTTACTCCTAATAGAACAATAATGGTATATTTTAAAATGACATACGGTAGACGTGTCCTAGCAGGTGAAACATACACCTGAAGAAAACTTTTCCTCCAATTAAGACCAATTATGACGTAAAGAAATTGGCCAATAATGGTTAAGATATTATAAATGACACACTGTCTAAAAACCTCTGTCACTTTCGTCCCAGATATTTGCGAGGAGAGTTGCGTTCCGTTCGCAAATTGAGTTGAAACCTATTCCGCAATAGTAAAAGAAAGCGTATGAAATGACACTTGAGCGGAAATAGCCAACACATTTGGCTATCAAGTTCCAGCCGTTCATCTCCGATGTTCTGGGGCTCAGCAACCATTCTCTGTGCAGGCAACATCATTTCGAGAAGTTGGAAAAGAAAAACAATCTTACTATTAATAATTTACATCTCCGAGACATTCATCCCGCCTGGTGTCGTCCAACGTGGTTGTTTTTCATCATCTTGCTGTTCTAAACCTATCCAACTCCAGTAGTCAGGTGGTGTTTGACTGAGTACCGTAAGCTGAAGAAAAATAGTGAATATAGGTTAAAGGATAAAGCGTTTTGCGTTAGCCAATTCCTTAGAAATGCACATGCATTCTTCTTTATTCGTAGTGTCGCAAATGTGAGTGAGTACATAACTGGCCTATACAAGGACATGCGAAAGGCTAGCACTGTGTCAACTCAGTCTTTCCGGAAAAGTTTAGTCTCAATTTGACGATATCGAAGACAGAGGAGGAGGCTTGCCCCTTATCGAACGGTCGAACCCACGGGCACGATTATACAGCAGGGAAGTCTAACCACTGCGCTGTACACAACAAAAAGAAACAACAGGAATACGAACAATGACAAAGTTTCTTATCTGAGAAGAACTTACCCATTCTTCCATAGAATCAGCAACAAATAACGTTGATCCTTTTTCAAGACATCTTACTTCAGCTAAATCGTATCGCATTTTAGTCGTTTCGAAATAGTAGCACGAATCACGAAAACGTGTCCAATTATTGGGACAAACCAAGTTCTGAAAGAAAAGAAAAAGAGGAAAGAAAACCGTGTTCTACTATCTAGATCATTTCCTCTACTACATGTGTCAGTAACTTATGGATGTAAAGAGGAACAAACCTTAGTGAAGAATGCTTTCTTCTGTGGTATCGATAATACTACTCCAATTAGGACAAGGACAAAAAGAAAACTGAAAACGAGTGATGTGAGAAGAAGTTATAGCTCTTGCTTAATGAAATATTAAGAGAACTTGCCTTCTAGACATTTTACTTCAGGTAATAACAAATACTTGCTTAATGCTGTGTTTTAAGGACTTGTGGGCTGAGCTTGGCAAGACTCGCCGACAGTACTGAAGACAAATGATGGTCTTGAAAAGTGTAGGACCTTGATCCACCATGTCGATATCTTGCTGGAGTCAATAGCCGACGGACGTATGGGGTCAAGATCTAAGACAGCCCTTATCAACTCTAACCTTCTTTCGTTTCTAGCATTAACAGTTTAAAGTGTTTCTAGATTTCATCAAGTTTTTATTGATTCAAAATATTATTGCTAGCTGTTATATATTTCTGACTGTGCACGATTTAAACAGTAGTTAAACCGTCACTAGTATTCCATCCAGTTTTCTCTTGCTCTTTTGAACTTTTAGAAAGATCACAATTGGAATCATTTTATTTTTTCTGAGGCATGCAAGCATGTGAAGCAGTGGTTGGAAGCGACACTACGACACAAACGTGGAATCGATCTCCGCGCCAATCGCCCACCAAGCCTTCCGTCCCTCCGGGTTCGGAAAATTGGTGCCAGACTTGTGTGAGCGAGTCAGTCCAGATGTAAGGCCAGATGTACATTCAATCACCTCCAACGGTAATTAATGAAATATAACTCGTATATAATGCTGAAATATTTGCAAAACTCCGGACCGCAGGTGTATGCGGTGGGGAACGAACGCGCGCTATTGTCCTTTCAGGGGAGTAGAGCACTTCACCACCACACCATCCGGATCCTTCGTTTTGCCTGTCTCTCAGCTAGTTCTATCGGTCTTTTTGCCATCAGCATTCACCCGTCAACGGGATTGATCTGGGGAGTCCAAATCGGCATTGAACCCAGTTAAGCTGAAGATTAGTTATAATCATAATCTTAACCCTTTTATTTACTGCCCTTTTCTTTTTAATGGCAGGGTATGTTGCAAAATATAACTTGGCCTACTGGCGCGTGTGGCCCAGTGATCGGAGGCGCCCTGAAATACACATGTGATCGATTTCTGCGTCACTGGCCCACCAAGCCTTCCATTCCTCCGGGGTTGGCAAATTGGTACCAAACTTTTTTCGAGGATAGCAGCCCTGGCTCGATACAACGGTGTGCCACCGCGGGTTATTATCAAGGCCAGATATTAATTCAATCACCTCCAAACGATGAGTAGTGAAGTCGAATGCATGGCGGATCTTTGAGGGATTGATCAACGCCGAGATCTTTATCCTTTTTTATATTGGCCCATAGTTCTTATGTTGTTTCCGATATTTGCCAATAAAGAACTTCTACAGTGAGGTGAAATGTGCTGTTGTGCATATATATATATATATATATATATATATATACACAACAGCACATTTCACCTCACTGTAGAAGTTCTTTATTGGCAAATATCGGAAACAACATAAGAACTATGGGCCAATATNATATTGGCCCATAGTTCTTATGTTGTTTCCGATATTTGCCAATAAAGAACTTCTACAGTGAGGTGAAATGTGCTGTTGTGCATATATATATATATATATATATATATATATAGGTCCCCACTCAGTGAAAGACTAAGAAGACCATGTTATTGTTCAGGAAGGGTGACCTACCCGATATCGGCAACTATGGCCCAATCTGTTTGCTCTCTGTCGTCTACAAACCTTTCACTCGAGACATCCTAACCAGGATTGAGAGAACACTGGACGAAGGGACGAAGGACAACTATGTGAATAAGCAGGGTTTCGAAAAGGATTTAGTACGATGGACCACATCCACACGTTAACCAGGCTCACTGAAGTATCGCGAGAGTACACAAAACGCTCTGTACCACTTTCATCGATTTACAGAAAGCCTTCGACTCAATTAAGAGACAAGCAGTTATGCATGCCCTTAGTAGTTAAGGAGTCCCTACTCAGTACATAATACATAAGGTTCATCGTGAACTGCACAAAAATTTCACAACCATGGTATCACCATTCTACCATGATATTAACATCGACGTCAAAAGAGGTGTTAGGCAGGGCGATACCATCTCGCCAAAATCATTTGCCGCCACCCTCCAGAACCTCATGCGGGCATTGGAATGACACAACATGGGTGTGAAAATCAATGGTTAGAAGTTACATCATCTTGGCCTTGCTGGTGGCATCGTCCTTATAACACCAAACATTAGCCGAGCAGAACGTATGCTTGCCGTCTTTGATAAAGCCTGTGGAAAGATTGGTCTTCGAGTAAATCTCACAAAAAAATGTTCATGAGAAACAAATTGGTTTTGTATGCCCCTTTCACACTCGACGGAACGAATGTCTCCGAATGCTCCAGTCACTTCTATCCAGGTCGGGAAATCAACATGATGAACGACTTAGCTTCAGAGTTGAGTAGAAGGAAACGAGCGGCTTGGTGAGCTTTCAAGAGCACCAAGGATGTAGTAAAGAGAACAAAAAACACCCGACTCCGTGTCCACCTTTTCGACTGAACGGTAGTGCCCTAACGTATGAGTCAAAACTTGGTCGCTGGGTAAGTAGGATGAAAGATCACTCAGCGTTATCGAACGACCAGTCGAATGGACAATGCTTGGAGTGTCCCGTTTCACACAAGTAAGAGATAGGATCCGAAGCTTCGACCTGTGTGAACGATCAAAATTCAAAGATGGTGCTCTGTACGCCAAACAGTAGAAGATAAGGTGGGCCGGACACGTAATGCGTATGAATGACAGCCGATGGACAAGAGCCGTAAGTGACTGGATTCCTCGAGATGTCAAACGTACTGCAGGAAGACCACCGACCCAATGGTCAGAGTTCTTCGCAAAGAGCCTTGAAGAAAGATATGATGCTCGACGAGTTCTTAGAGCGAACAGAACCCACTGGGCTACTCTTGCACGCAACAAAAAATGGAAGATTTACTGGCTCCCGCTCGAGTCACTCAACGATCAGCGGGACTATAGGTGAAACAGGTGATATATATATATATATACATATATATAAATATACATATATATATATATATATGAGTGTTTGTGTATATAGACATATGTTTGTTTGTCTGTGTATGTGTGTTTGTGAACGTGTGCCTATGCAAGTTATCTAAGATATCTACCAGTTCTAAGCGTATTCGTTTGTGCGTCGGGCCCGATTAAGCCTTAGAACGAGTCGCCACGACGGCCGGCACACCATGGTGAATCTGTTGTATGTTCGTTGTTTGGTTTGTTGTTAACGTGACGCTCGTTCGGCACTTGTCGAACATCACGTAGCTATAGAGGCGGAATAGTGATTATGGTGTTTCATTCATATCTGACATCAGCATCCACAGCCGGTCTTATTACCAATCGCGAGAACAATCACACTTGCAGTAACATCTTCTACCTATCAATGGATTGTGGTCATCACATGGTGACCATCGTCGTACCAGAAGAGTTCGTTACTCCACAAGGCGAAGTTACAAGTCCTGTTTGTTCCAAATTTACTCTGTTACTTATTAACACCCGTTTGTTTTTGGTTTGCTTTCTTCACACCGACAAATCGACAATACATTTTGACACCACTTCCTACATAACAATCGTTACTGCCGCTCGTACGAAGAGGAGCCGTTTATTCGGTCCTTCCATCGGTGCACATGTGCCATGTCATGGCCAATACCCGAGGACTTTGTGGATGCGACTATATTTCGTAAACTTTTTTTGACCTTTATTTCATAGTGTCGTATTTTTGAAACTGTCTTCCCATATCCAGTGATGTTCACCTTGAATTCCATGCTGTAAATCATGACTAATCCATATTGACCTTCAGTCGTAGCATAGTGTTTAACTAAAAAAATATCTGTTAATCATCAGGAGAATTCGAAAGCTTATATCTGCTTCTGTTCAACAACGGAAACATATTGGAGAATGTGCTCCATACCCTGTTGTCCAAGGTCCACCCACAAAAGATGTTACTCTGCTAGAGAACTATTTAGAATATCCCGAAAAAGCTCCAAAAAGGGCCAAAACTGCTTACGATGAATCAATCAGTAAAAGAAAGATATCATATGTCTCGGAGATCCAATCAGTTGAATATTTTAAATGATACAGTCACGTTTTCTCGCTCTATGTGTTTCTTTCTACCTGGAAAACTCAGAAGAGTAGTAAGACATTCAAGCAAGTTGAAATGATGCCTAATTGTTGTTTCGGAATCGTTTTTTGAAAGCTTATTTGTCAGAAAATGGCTTATATGCTTTTTTCCGAAACCTGTTCGTAGATTTCCATTCCTCTTCATCTGCTAGAAAAAGGCAACATACTGTTCCTTCCTAGTTGGTCGTGACTTTTTCTTTGTGGCTGTTTTTTTTGCATCTTTTTCATTAAAGGTATTCGATAGTTCCAGGATACGGTGGCGTTCAGTGGAGGAATTTCACCGAGTGCAGCATCGTCGAGGTTCAATTTCTGCAAGTGCACACTTTTTCCGTTTTTATTTTTATAACTGCGGTATTTTTCTACTCCTCTCTTGCAGTCTAAAAGATATTTGCAGAAGATATTAAAATAAGAAACTAACTTCCTATTCTCAAGACATTCCGAACCTGTAACGGTTCAATGACCCCACTGGATGCGCTACCGTACTCTCCGCTTCTCTACTACAATGTGAGTACAACTTGACTACACAACGAAGTCTTTGTTTCCTTAAATCTCTTCTGATTTCTTTTTTTGTAACTCAGTAACGAAAAAAATTTCACCTGATATTTTTATCGACTAACACTTATGCACAACTTTTTAACATTTAACTTCTTATTTGCTGCTTAATGTTATTTTTGCGGTAGGGGATGATATGGGAAAGGCGAGATGTGGTGGATAGAACAGTGCTAGAGATGCCGACCATCACAAGCACGGTGCTGGTTCGATCCTGCATCGGCCCACTAAGCCCCTCATCCGTTTGGAGTCGGGAAATTGGTACCGGATTTGTACGGGTTGCACGGAAAAAAAATCACTATCTGTAATCCGAGTGGTAATGCTCTAACCCAGCCATCCTGACACTGTAGGCAGAATCGACTCCACCAGCATTATACGACACGTGAAATTAAAATCCTCTAGCAGAACCCGAAGCCGCACGTAAAAGTTGCAAGACCGAGTATTGCTGCTGGGACCTACACAGTAGACGTGTAGACGGAGCATGTAAAAAGAAGAGTATGATGTAAAATACAACCACTATGAGGATGAAATATTTGCAAAACGTGTACCCCAACTTGGACCCCAGGCCAGAGTCGAACTCGCGACTGCTTTTTGCGGAGGTCATAGTGGTTGTATTGCACTTAACATTAATATTTCAATTGATTTTATGACAAGCTGGAAATGGAAAAAGAATATTAAAGCACTGAACTAGTGATACAGCAACTGCAATTTTTCAACTTTTATTTCCCACCTAATCTTTTATTTCCCACCCATTCTTTTTTTTCGTGGCAAGGTTCACTGGGAAATACAACTATAAGAAGGCTGAAATATGAGGAGAAATCGCAACCACAGGTGTGCTTCGAATCGGCTGTTTTCCTTACTAGGGCTCACGTATTCTCTATCATTTCAATTGAGCACTTATAGAGTTAAAACATGGCTGTGAGGAAGGCAAAGCAATGGTTACTCAAGGTGTGGTGGATAGCAGGTTAGTCCCCTGTTAAGGTAATCGCGAGTTCGAAGCTCACATAAAGCTCCGAATCTTGCTCAAATCTTAACATCCGCATAATTAAATGGTTAGCAAGAGAACCTAGCAAACACTAGAGTAATATAGTTGTGTTATTTCCATTCGCGGTTTGAGAAGCATAGTGGTTAGCGGTATGACGTGACACACGAAGTCATCTGTTCAATCCCATGAGGCGAACTAAGCATTGCATCGCCCATCTCCATTCAACAAATGCGGACGAAATTTCTTTGAAAGGATGAGAGGGACCGGCTTTATACATTGGCAGCCCTTCTAACGTCGCTTTATAAGTTAATCCTCGGAGCTCCTGTGGTGTTGATGAAATAAATTACAATTTTAAAATTTGTGGAAAAGTGCCACGGATCTTTTTTATGTGAGGGATCTCGAACCGGCTAATAGCGAGGCTACGTGGCGCGTCCCCAGGTGGCGGATAGGAGGTTAAGGGCAGAGCAAAAGCGACCTTTGCTTCTCTGAGATGCATATGGATCCAGGGCATGGACTCTCAGCTTCTCCTGCACCAATTTGGCACATAATTTCCGTATTTACGAAGTAATATCCACACATACGTGCGTGGGCATGTTCTCGCTTATACCAATTGTATTCTACGAGTCAATTCAGCCAAAAGCCAGCAATCAACTCACAGTGAAGTAAATGGTAGACGGCTAGGAGTTGCCTCCAATAAATAAGCTCCATGTCCACGCTAGGAGAGTCTGGCAAGCTACCACTGAGTATACCCAGCCCCCACGTTCACAGCCCAGCAAGCTATATATGCGTATCAAAAAGCTAAAAGCAGTGAAAAAAACAGGCCCCATACCCCTGACCACGAAAAAGCCTAAAATTCGGCAGCGTTGAGTAGAACGAGTACGGAGAGGCCACTAAAATCTCAGAGCCAATGGAAGCTGCCTAGATTACAAAGAACTATGGTGACAATCTGTAACTACAATGCACGTACACTTGCATCCGAAACCTCGATAAAAGACAAGGTTCATGCAAAAAGGCTCATGCAGGCAAGAAGGATGAGGTACAACGTCATCGGCCTGGTCGAGACGAGACGACGCCACACAACCCGCCTATGACACCGGAGAAGAACTGTTCCTCGGAATATGCGACAGTAGAAGCCGGCGACGTCGGCGTTCTTGTCAACATGAGTTTGTCTATGAACATCGATTTATTCGAACAGCTTACAACCCGAATCGGACTTCTACGATTGAAATGATGTGGATTGATGGCAACACCTTCGTCGTTTACGTGCCGACATGAAGCTATGACGAAGAAGAAGTCGACGCGTTCTATATGGACTTGGAGAAGTTCTACGGAGAAAACCATACATACTTCAAGGTCACCTATCATTGAAGATTTAAACGCTAAGATGAGACCAAGAAGAACGTCTGAACAACGTCACATCGAAGCCCACAGATTAGAACGGAAGAGACAGGGTTTGAAGACCATTCACGGCAACTCGCAATTCCAGAAGCCCCACCCTCAACGGTGGACGTAGGAGTCTCCAATGAGGAGTACCATGACGAAATAGGCCACATCATGGTAAATAGAAGGTTTTGCCTAACCGATGTCGCCGTTGTCCCAAAATTCTACACGGGATCAGACCATCGTCTCCTTCCTCCAAGATTCTATTTCTCATGGGAAGGAGAAAAAGCCGCTAAATTTAAAAACCGAAGTCCCAGAATCACCAACTAGGACTTACTCAATGCCTTTAGGAAAATGTCATTGTCGATAACATTGATGAAGAATACGACCGGCTTATTTAACATCTTCAAGTTAATGCTATGAAAACAGAGTTCGAAAGTCACCAAGAGACGTTTGTCTCCAGAAACACTCGAGCTGCGCCAACGTGGAATCGCACGAACAGCAGGCAGCCGCGAACTAACACCCGAACTTGCAAAACAATGCAGACAGGCGATAAAAGAATATCTTAAAGAGAGAAGAGCAGCAGTGATGGTCGGAGCTGCAGAGGCTGGGAAAAGCATTCGCAAGGCTCACCGAAGTTTCGCCAATTACATGACCTAAATGATTGCACTCCGGCACCCATACGGAACAGTTACAGCGTCCAGAAAGGCAACGGAGAAAATCATTCACGAATACTACTCAGATCTCATCGATAGCCACGTCCACCTTCTGTCATATAAAATAAAGGAGGATGGATAAGTTGTACCACTGGTTCTCCCTTCCGAAATCCGACATGCAATTTTGTCTGTGAAGAATCAAACAGCACCAGGTCCGGACAGGATACGATCACAACACCTGAAGAACCTTCCGTCAATCCTCGTAAACATACTGGCTCGGTTCTTTACACGTTACCTGTCTGAATACAGGGTGCCTACTCAATGGAAACCAGCAGGACCATGTTATTGTTCAAGAACGTTAACCTACACGATATCGGCAATTATCGCCCAATCTGCTTGCTCTCTGTCGTCTACAAACTTTTTACTTGAGTCATCTTAAACAGGATTGACGGAACACTGGACGAAGGACAGCCATGTGAGCGAGCAGGGTTTCGAAAAGGATTTAGTACGATGAACCACATCCACACGATAAAAAGGCTCATTGAAGTATCGCGAGGAAACAAAAGACGCTTTGTCCCACTTTCATCAATTTACAAAAGGCCTTTGATTCAATTGAGATAGAAGCAGTCATGGAAGCCTTTGATAGTCAAGGAGTCCCCACTCAGTACATAAAGATTCTTCGTGAGCTGTACAAAAATTTCACAACCAAAATATTGCCATTCTACAACGATATTAACAATGATGTCAAAAAGGAGTCAGGCAAGGCGATACCATTTCGCCAAAATTATTTACCGCTATCCACCAGAACGTCATGTGAACATTGGAATGGGATAATATGGGTGTGAAAATCGATGGTTGGCAGTTACATCATTTTCGCTTTGCTGATGTCATCGTCCTTATAACACCAAACATTAGCCAAGCGGAACGTATGCTTGCCGGCTTTGATAAACCCAATGGAATGATTGGTCTTCGACTAAATCTCACAAAAACGATGTTCATGAGGGACGGATTGGTTTCGTATGCCCCATTCACGCTCAATGGAACGATTATTTCCGAATGCTCCAGTTATGTCTGTCTAGGTCGGGAAATCATTATGATGAACGGCTTAGCAGCAGAGATGAGCAGATAAAAACGAGCTGCTTGGGGAGCTTTCAAGAACGTCGAGGATGTAGTGAAAAGAACAAACAGCACCCGACTACGTGCCCACCTTTTCGACCCAACGGTACTTCCTGCCCTAACGTATGCGTCTATCGAAAGCGCAGTCGAAAGGACGGTGCTAGGAGTATCCCGTTTCATGCAAGTAAGGGATGGGATCCGAAGCTCCGACCAGCGTCAACTATCAAAAATCAAAGATGCTGTTCTGTTTGCCAAACAGTCGTAGATAAGGTAGGCTGAACACGTAAAGCGTATGAATGATAGCCGATGGACAAAAGCCGTTAGTGACTGTATTCCTCGGGATGTCAAACGTACTGAAGGAAGACCACAGACCCGATGGTCAAACTTTTTTACGAAAATTCTAGAAGAAAGATATGTTGTTCTACAAGTTCCCAGAGCAAGCGGAATCCACTAGGCTACTCTTGCACGCGACGGGGAAAAATGCGAGATTTACTGGTTCTCGCTCAAGTCACTCGACGATCAGCGGGACTACAGGTGGTACAGGTGATGGAAAAGTGTGTTGATAGGAGAGAAATGGTATGAAAGAAATAAAGTTTAGAAAAATTTTTATTTACTAGGAATATACATTTAGTTTATGTGTTTGTTAGTGTAATTCTTCTTTGAAAGACCACAAAATAAGTTTATTACGGTTGAGCTACATGTAATGAGAGCCAATCATCAATGACCACTGATCCGTTTCTTCTCTTTTTTACATGACGGTGATCCAAACACTGCGCAGATTCTAGCACTTCTGCCATTCCGTTCGGTATGTTGTGTCCATCGTTCATAGATATGCCAGGATACGTGTGCGGGTTCCCCTCTTGAGGATTTCGTTTTCTTTACGAATGTCGTTAAATGCTAGTCGAGATGACTCCCATGGGTTCCTGGATAGCTGCCCTAAAGCGTTTCCACGTCTTTACCAAAACTGGTCTTCGACCTTTGTCGATTTGGAAAACTTTTCCTAAAGAAGTCGGGTACCAGTAAATGCGAGCACCAAGCATTGTTGGTCCACGAAAGGGTTGAACCACCCATGTTTATTCAACAGACCGTTTCAAAGCACTGGACTTACCCCGCTCATTCTCTACCATTTATCTCAGACATATCAGCGCATCAGTCAACGTACGAGCGCTTTCGTTGATATTACGGAGGTTGAGATGATAGGTGATGCGGAACGGACGAACCAGTGACTCGTTTTTTACGAGTCAACCGCCATTACACTGAACTAACTAAGCGTTTATAATTTTAGTGACTGCAAGTAATTAAAGTGGATTTAATCGCATTTCTATATTTGGGCCTTCAGCTACTCATTTTCCTTTCAAAGGTTTACCGCCTCATCGCGGAACGGAGGTGTTCCTGGGTGTCGGACAACGATGTACAGCGGGGTGATCTGGCACCTCGGCAGGGTCTCCCAAGTTGAGAAGGAGTCCGGCGTTTCCATCAGGAAACCTAGCTAAGAGCAAACCAATACCAGGTTCCGCCGCCGTTCTGGTATTAAAGTCGCATGGTGGCAAATCTCCTTCCACGTCCACGAGAGCTGTGATTGCCCGTGGTGGTGAAGACCTGGAGCAGACTTTGGCCAGGCTGACTTCAGGATTCCAGAGAACCACAATGGCTTAACCAGGAAATCACCGAAAAGTGATGATCATGCTGAGCCCCGAACAACCATTGAGGACGGGCCATTTTAGTATCGAGTATCAAGTATGCTACTCATTTTAGGCACTCCACTCGACAGCTCACGCTTTTCTACCGTTCCCGTCGCTCGGTCAGCCTCTCTTTCAGCCACCACCACAACTGCTGGTTAATGACAGTGAGAAATTTCGACTTCTATTGAAAAAATAAATTATTTTATTTTATACATATTTTCGTTAACTTGCGAAATTATAAGTTTTAAATTAAAAATCTTTACAATATGATGGATTGTTTCAGTAGAACGATTTTAAAATGCAAGTACAGGTATCCAGTCAATTTTGTAGTATCTCGTTTTTCACTATTTCTGTAAAACTGGTGAAGAAGAAGGTTGTCCACTTGTGAACATTGCGAGCAATAAAAACGCTCGTGGGTTGCTCTTTGCTTTTTCTTCTTCGTCACTAAAAGGCTTTTTTCACTAAGTCATCCTTTCCTTTTTGGGAAGATGCGAAATTAGCAGTACAATATTTACTTTAACCTAGCTAACGACTCACAAGCTTCGTCTTCATGAGAGACCGGGAAGGTTAAATCATCAGCAATCTAATCTGTTAAACAGCAAACTTTCATAACACCAATACAAAAAGCGTGGTTTTCGAAATTACTGCTCATTTTTTCAATTCGTCGTTCTAATATGCCCATAGGGAGTGGAAGCCACAATGGTTAGAGGTGTTGTGAACTAAGAGCAAGGCCCGGGGTTCGACCTCACACCGCGTGAAACGAGCATGTCATTTTATGTGATTGGCAAATTGCGAACGGATCTCTGTATGACAAGGTTGCTTCTGATTCACAAAGGCAAGAAACTGTCTCTGTGGTGAAGAAACGGTAGCGCTTCAGGTGAACTATTCTTGAACTCCACAGCTGATCAACTCGACTACTTGTCTTCGAAATTATTGCACATTTTATTCAATTCTTCGTTGTAATATTCCTGTAATATTTCTAACCAATATGTAATCTTTCTTTGATAAGCTTGCACGAGGCTGATGAACATTCTTTATTTCCGGCTAACGATTCGACGGTTTCGTCTTCATCAGAGTCGGTGAGTCGAGTGGGTGTTCCGCAGTTGTTCATTTTCTCGAGATGGCATCTTCTTCGTGCATCGAGCGGTGTCTTCCTCAGTGGAGGGTCTCTCTCGAATCAGCTACACTCATTCTGCGATGCCCTTGTGTAGTGGATGGTTTTTATCGACAGCGGTGATCGTCCGGTAATAACCACTGGTTTTTACCGGACGATCCATCCTGCAGAAGTCGTCACCAGCTGGTATAAGGCGTAATAAGGTTTCAAAACCGACTTTCCTTCAACCTCTGTATGACCAGTCAATATATATTCTTTCTTTTATAAGCTTGCACGAGGTTGATAAACATTCCTTATTTTCGGCTTCTACACTTACCGACTTCTACAGGATGGGTTGTCCGGCAAAACAAGCGGTTATCACCAGACGATCACCGCTATCGATGAAAACTATCTTATATAAAGGGGCGTCGCTGAATAAGTATGGCTGATTCGAGAGAGATGCTCCACTGAGGAAGACACGGCTCGATGCGCCACGAAGACGCCATCTCGAGAAAATGAACAACTGTGGATCACCGACGCGGATCATCAGCTCTGATGAAGACGAAAACGTCCAAACGTTAGCCGAAAATAAAGAATGTTTACCTGCCTCGTGTAAGCTCATCAAAGAACGATGCGTATTGATTAGTCATATAGAGGTTGAAGTGAAGTCGGTTTTGATATAATGTTCCCAATATATAATGCTGAGATATTTGCAAAACTCCGGACCGCAGGTGTATGCGGTGGGGAACGAACATGCGCTGTTGTCCTTACCGGGTAGCAGGCGCACTTTACCACCACACCATCCGGGTCCTTCGTCTTGCCTGTCTCTCAGCTAGTTCTATCGGTCTTTTTGCCATCAGCATTCACCCGTCAACAGGATTGATCTGAGGAGTCCAAATCGGCATTGAACCCAGTTAGGCTGAGGCTTAGTTATAATCACAATCTTAACCTTTTTATTTACTGCCTTTTTTCTTTTTAATTCCAGGGTATGTTGCGAAATATATGCAAATATCTTAGCTTTATATACGAGTTATATTTGCGTATATTTCGCAACATACCCTGCCATTAAAAAAAAGGCAGTAAATAAAAGGGTTAAGAATGTTCCCAATATTTGGACGTCTTTGTTCAGAGCCTCGTGTCGTTTCCTTATAAAGGTTTTAATAACCTCGTGTTGACTTAGCAATGAAAAGTTTTTAGTTTCAAAAAAAAATGCAGCTATTGCAGATTTCTGTTCTTCCATTTTTAAGCATTGCTAAGAACAACTACAGTCTTTTACTATGAGGTTTGGAGATTTTTTATTGAAGCGAAATTTTTTGTGAAACTGTTATATTAGGTTGCGATCGGAACAAACAAAGTCGTACCTACAACCCAGGGCGTCCACTGAGTATGGGCGATCGTGAAAGAATTCTACATCTATACGAGAAGGGTCATAAGATCAGCCACATTGCGAAAATGATCGGCGTCACACACAGTTGTGTCTCGAAAATCATGACGAGGTTAGTGATAGATTTCAAGGTTCTTTGATTGCTTAGGAAATTAGCTAGTGCCGATAGGTGGAAGAAAGCTGGACCACAACGTCATTGACGAACAACTGAAGTTGCAACTTACATTTCTTCGATAGTTGCCACAACAGTCACCGTGCAGTTATTAACATTGACAGAGGAAGGAAAGCGTTTTTGGATAAAGTACGAAGTGCTCTTAAATATCCTCCTCAATACAAGGACGAAAACCCTGAGATATGAGCAAAGTAATAACCTCTGCTAGGCTTCTAACCCATGGTTAGCTTTTCTAGACGTTCAGATACTATCCATCACGTCAATCTAGGCCCTTGCTTTGCCTTTTCCTCAGCCAGTTTCTCTCCCTCTTTCCATACACCTCAATATTTTCTGCATGTGTGCCACTAACTAGGCTTAATGCGTCTTTGTGTGTGTGTGTGTGCATGTGTTCATGTGTGCTTGTGTGCAAAGCCTAGTCGCATTTTTATTGGCCATCTTTAACACTATTTTTATAAGCTTAGGAAATTTTTTTGAATTTGAATTTGAATTTGAACTGATTTTTTAGAAATCATTTTGATAACGAGCCATTTCTTATATTTACTAAAGACATTAGTGGAAAGGCTTAATGAATATCGTTTATGTCACCTACCTCTAATAATTGAAAATAACGGTAATTTAGTTTTCTTCCGGTTCCAAATGCTTTTCAACCATCCTCAAACTTTTTTCTTGAAATGGCTGTAAAATTTAGCGGCTTTCTAAAGCTGCAGTCTTCGTGCAACAGAATAGCCCCAGGTTTGGTTACACAGCGTTAGTGAAAAATTTTAGCTTGGAGAAGAACAAAATAGCGAAATATTCTCGTATGAATTTAATCCTAGAAAGAGGCTAATCTCTAGTACGCTAACCTTCATGAAGCAAGTAAACTAGATATTTTAGCAAAAAGCATTTTAGTGTGTGCAATTCTATCGCACTCAGATATCGTCGTACTGGTTCGATGTGTCCACGTTCTTTCTCGGTGGGGTTGCTGACGTTACGGCGAAATTCATTGGATCTTACGGAAAGTGGTTCCGAATGCGGTGGCAGTAGCTGTTCAGAAGAATGGAACCCACTGGAGCAGTGTTCACGTCCGCCGGCAGAAGAAAGTCTTCAGTCCTCATCTACGTTGACAGCGAACGACCGTAAAGTACCGAAAGACGAAAAGCCCACTGTTTCGTCATCGTCATCAACTGCAGTGAAAAGTCCAGCATATTCGATAGAACGGTTAGTGTTAAACGTAAAAACGTAATGCCACTTATTAGAAGAAGGCTGGTTTAGAAAAGACAGAATCTGATTGAAGTCACTTAAAAATGGGCAGTTATAAGGTCCTTTCTTCCGTCGAACACAATTTTTTGTGATAAGAGGATAAAGCTTTCGGGCGTTGATCAATCCCTGAAGGATGCGCCATGCATTCGACTTTATTTAGCAGCGTTGGAGGTGACTGAATGCATATCTGGTTTTTACAATGACTTGTAACGGCCTACCGATGTATCGAGCCAGTGCTGCTATCCTTCCAGATAAGTCTGGTACCAATTTGCCGACCCGGGAGGGATGAAAGGCTTTGCGGGCCATGGGCGCAGTGATCGATTCCACGTGTGTTGCAGGGCGTCTGCAACCACTGCGCTCCTAATTTTTATGATGAAATCAAAAATTTTTCGCAGTGAAACGATTATAGGAGAAAAAAATCCATTAGAGCTAGGGTGAAAAAGGTGACAAAGGTAGGACAACAATACTTACTCATTTGATCCTTGAATGGCCCATCCTCATTGCTTGCGCGTGCCCCAGCATAATCTCCATTTTTCGGAGATTTGCGGCTAAGCCATTGTGGTTCTGTGGAATCCCGAGGTCATGCTGGCCAAAGTCTGCCTCAGGTCGTCACCACGAAAGGCAGTCGCAGCCCTTGTGGATCAGAGAGAGATTTCCCACCATGCGGCTTTAGTGCCTGGAGGGTGGTGGATCCTGGTATTGGTTTACTCTTAGCTAAGCTTCCTGATGGAAACGCCGGACTCCTTCTCAGCTTGGGAGACCCTGCGAATGGATGAATCCTCCGCTGTATATCGCAGTCCGACAACCAGGAACACCTCCCATCCACAATGTGGCGGTAAACCGTTGGGAGGATAGCACAGCAGTGTGACAAAGAAAACTTAGCATAACAGAAAATTTTCAAATCGAAAAACAGAAATTAAGAAAAATAAATTGTAACGAAACAGCTCTTTCCGATTGTTCCTTTCAAGATATTGCATAATTTAAAATCGATATTAACTGTGAACGTTGAAACAGTTCAAAAAATTTTTTACTCAGCATATCCCAAAATTATTTTCTTCCGGTTTGAAACCAAAGCAGTAGTTATGTCAACAAAGTTTGAATAGCCCTTGATTTGTACAGTTACAATGATGCTGAGATATTTGCAAAAATTTGGACCCTGCGCCAGCTTCTAGCACGTGATTACACTTTCCGGAGGCTCATGTGTTATCCAATGTCCTTGTTCTTTCTCTAAAGTGAGGGTTTCCTTAAAACAAAAAGTATGTGATATGGAGTCGTGTACATAGTTAGTTAATTAGATAGTGCATTTTCACAAGTTACGCACGTGGCCCCTGTCCAATTTGCATTCGTCTCCTTGGTGCTATCATCCAAGGCGGTAGTCTACTCTGAATACAATGACGTCTGCTAGACTCATTCCGCTTTCCTAAAAGCGTTTTCATCTGCTATTGTAGATGGTTGACGTTAACCACGAATACGTCCACCCATCATTCGGGTGGTCGTCCAAAGGGACGCTTGCATTCGTTCGGAGTCCACTACTATGCTCACTTTATCAATTTGCCATATTATCTTGGAACTCGAAGATGAGGCAGGTTTCTGAAGATCTGAGATGAGCATTCCAACTACACGTTGTGAGCAGCAGTTAAATCTCAGAATACATTGGCCAATTACGTTGTGGATTAGACGCGGAGTTCTTGAAGTGATTTAATTATCATCCCACATCTCTGTTGCATGACAAGCGTTAGAAAAACTGTTGAAACGAAAAGATCAGCGCAAAGTTTTGGGTTCCTTAGTTGGTCGGAGGATTTTGTCGGAGGCCCGAATGTGGCCTGTGCTGCTTTCCTTCTTCATGTTGTTCTCCATGCTCACTTAACGCCGAAGGAACGGGTACATGGTGATATTTTTAGTCACGGAACTGTTCTGATCGATTTGTTTGCCTTCCCACAACAGGTCTTTTATGAAAGGTCTTGCTCAAATTTAAGCGTAGTCCGATCCTTTTTCCTGCTTCTTTGAGTTGATTGGGCATCGTCTCTGCGTAATCCTCAAAAGGAAGATGATATCACCAGACGAAGATTTAGGAATTTTCCATCAATATACGCTCTTATCTTCCTAGTCAAATAACTTTATTATACACTACAGTACTGCAGCATACAGCTTTCGAGAAACTGTATCGCTATGGCGAACCACTTTTCCTATTGATATGGTGAGGGACTGATGAAGAAGCTGTGTAATTGTGCCGTGGTAATGGCAGTGTGTTTCGATCCATTAAGATCTAATTCCCACTTATTTTGATACGTAGAGATCAGATGTATTGCCTTTTAAGCAATTTAGACCTTAATGGATCATAGAACTGTTTTCAGTCTCTACTAATCTCGCTAAGTTTCTTTACAATGCTGCGATATTCGGTGTCGGTCGAGGTAATGGTAATGGTAATGGTGCCGCAGTTCCGATAACAGTATTCAATTGTTCGCGTATTGAATGGATCCAGTCTTTTTTCTATCAACGCACTGCGTTCGTTTTGACGTTGTGAAACACTTTTTCGTTGGGGTTGAAAGTCAGGATTAGGGAGAGAAGGTGTTCCCGACAGATTTCTATGACCCTCGATGTGGTTTGGACGTGGTCTATGCACGAGAATCTCTGTCGGAATCTTGCTTGCTCAACTGCTTTTGTCTCATCCAAGGGCTTTGACACATGCAGAGAAATAATCTGCGTGAGCACCTTGTGGAGTGGAATAAACAAGCATATTGGGCGCTAATTATTAAGATTCCTTCGCTGTCTGTTTTTGGGTATGATGGCCATCTGTGACATTCTTCACTGGCCTGGAATTTCCTCTTCCTATAGCTAACATCCACGAGTCTCATCCATACGGTGGATCTCGAGCCGGTTAGTGCAAAGCTACGTGTCGCGTTTCCAGCTGACGGTAAGGGTTAATCGCTGCCTTTTTTTACTTCGTACTACTTTATACCTTCTGTATTGACGAGACGTATTTATGTATGCTACCAGTCACGGTACCTACGCAAAGCTACTCTTCAGCGTAAAGCAAAACTGTGCATTAATTTCGAATTCTATCACAAATTCTTCTGTCGCGTATATTAGCACAATAGTCTAGATCGAAACCAGGAAATATCTTCTGTTTTCTTCTATTGGTCAGGAATAACTCGATCTAACGTAGGAGCTGTGACTGCAAAAGTTCTAGCCCCGTAAGGGACTCCAACCTCTGACTGTTAGATTAAAAGTCTAGTGCTCTACTAACTGAGCTAACGAGACCCGAACAACGCGCAAATCACGATACCTACGCATGCCAATCTTCAGCGAAACGCAAAGCTGCGCATTTATTTCGAATTCTATCAGAAATTCTTATGCTGTCAAGTTTATTACCACCATTGTCTATTGTCTATGCGTGAGTGGGTGTGTTTTCGTTTATGCGGATTATATTCTACGAGTTAATTCAGCCGAAAGCCTGCCATCAAGGGACAGCGCAATATATGGGAGCCAGTTAGGAGTCGCCTCCAACAGATAAGCTGCACGTCCACTTTAGGAGAGACTGCCAAGCTGCCCGTGAGTTAAACCAGCCTCCATGTCTAGAGCTCAGCAAGCTATACGTGAATGTCAAGAAGCTAAAGGCAGTAAAATAAACGGGTCTCATTCTCCTGATCCCGATTGAGCCCCGATTCGGCAGCGTTGAGTAGGAGGAGTACGGAGAGGCTGCTAAAATCTCAGGGTCATGCTATGCTGTATAAATCGCAAAGGGTTAAGATCTGTATCTACAATGTATCTACACGCACATTTGCACGCATTTGGATCCGGGTCCTCGGTGGAAGATTTGATCAAGCAAGCAAGATAGATAAGGTACGGAGTCATCGGCCTGGCCGAAACGTGACGACGCCACCCATTCAACGCCATTTATGACACCGGTGAACTGTTGCTCAGGTAGGAAGCATCGGCGTTCTCGTCAGCATGAGTTTGTCCATAAACATCGATTCATTCGAACAGATTACAACCCGAATCGGACGTTTACGATTAAAGAGATGTGGATCAATAACGGCTTTGACAATCTCCGTCGTCTACGAGCCGACATCAAACTATGACGAAGAAGAAGTCGAAGCGTTCTATATGAACTTGGAGAACTTCCACAGAGAAAACCATACATTCTTCTAGGTCAACATTGGAGACTTAGAAGCTAAGATTGGACCAAGAAGGACGTCTCAAAAATGTCACATTGGGGCTGACGGATTAGAATAGAACGAACAGGGTGAGCAGCTCACTTTGCAGAAGCCCCACCCTCAAGGGTGGATGTGGGAGTATCCCAGTGGAGAGTAGCATAACGGAGTAGATCACGTCGTAGTAAATCAGAAGTATTGTCTTACCGATGTTGTTGTTTTCTAAAAATTCTATCCGGGATCAGACCACCGTCACCTTCACGCAAGATTTAATTTCTCGCTGAAAACAGAAAAAGAGGCGAAATTCAAAGAACTAAATCCCAAAGCCGCCACAAACTAGGACTTACTCAATTCACTAGTTGGCTGTTGGGAAGATGCCGTTGTCGATAACATCGACGAAGAATACGATCGGCTCATTCAACATCTCTTCACGCTAGCGCTATGAAAGCTCAGAGTTCGAAAGTCACCAAGGGACGTTTGTCTCCAGAAACACTTGTGCTTATACGTCAGCGTGGAATCGTTCGAGCTGCAGGTAACCGCGATCTAACGTCCGAACTTGCAAAACAATGAAGACAGGCGATAAAATAAGATCTCAAAGAGAGAAGAGCAGCAGTTACTTTCAAAGTCGTAGAGACGGGGAAAAACATTCGCAAGGTCCAGCGAAGCTTCGTCAATTACAAAATCAAGATGATTGCATTCCGACGCCCAGATGGAATAGATACAGCGTCCAGAAAGGCAGTGGAGAAAATCATTCACGGCTACTACTTAGATCTCTTCAATTTCCACATCTTCCTTCCGTCATATGAAATAAAGGAGCATTGATATGTTGTACCACCCGTTCTTCCTTCCGAAATCCCACAAGCCATTTCGTTGGTGAAAAATCGAACGGCTCCAGGTTCGAGCAGAATAGGATCTGAACACCTGAAGAACCTTCCGTCAGTTCTCGTAAACACACTGGCTCGGCTCTTTACACGTTACCTGCCTGAATGCAATGTCCCTGCTCAATGAAAGCCGACCAAGACTGTGCTCGCAGGCTACATAAAAATTTTTTAAGCAAAGTACCACCATTCAACAACGATACTAACATCAACGCCAAAAGAAGGGTAAGGCAAGAAGATACCATCTTGCCAAAATTATTCACCGCCACCCTCGAGAACGTCATGCGAACATTGAAATGGGACAACCATAGGAGTGAAAATCGAGGCTCGGCGATCACACCATCTTCGCTTTACACATGACATCGTCCTTATAACACCAAACAGCCGAGCGGAACAAATGCCGGTCAACTTTGATAAAGCCTGTGGAAAGATTGGTATTCGACTAAATCTCACAGAAACGATGTTTATGAGGAACGGATTGGTTTCGTATGCCCAATTCACGCTCAATGGAACGAATATCTCCGATTGTTCCAATTATGTCTATCTAAGTTGTGAAATCAATATGATAAACGACTTAATTCCAGAGTTGAGGTGAAAGAAACGAGCAGCTTGAGAAACTTTCAAGAGCATTGAGGAACTAGTGAGGAGAAAAAAGAACACCAGACTCCGTGCCCACCTTTTCAACTCAACGGTACTACCTGCGTTAACGTATGCGTTAGAAACCAGGCCGCTGCGCAGCAGGATGAAAAATCACTGTGTTATTGAACGTGCAGTCGAAAAAACGATGCTGGGAGGATCCCGTTTTACACAAGTAAGGGAACGGATCCGAAGCTTCAACCTGTGTCAACGATCACAATTCAAAATGCTGTTCTGTACGCCAAACAGTCGAGGATAAGGATGGCCGGACACGTAATGCGTATGAATGACAACCGATAGACAAGAGCCGTTAGTGACTGGTTTCCTAGGGATGTCAAACGTACTGCACGAAGACCACCGACCCGATGGTCAGAGTTCTTCGCAAGAAACCTTGAAGAAAGATATGATACTCGAAGAGTGCCTAGAGCGACTAGAGTCCACTTGGCTACTCTTGCACGCGACAGGGAAAAATGGAACATTTACTGGCTCTCGTCAAGTCACTCGACGATCAACGGGACTACAGGTGATGCTGGTGACAGGCTTACAGTTGGAAAAACAGAAATGCTTATTAGACTGCACGACCCCTTAGGTGGTGATCGCTTTTGTGGACTACAGTTTTGACATTTAGCCACACCAACCAGACATGATGAGGTGGTTTGTTCATTAATGCTTATACATCTCCATTCGTAGCAACGTAGGGAATTTAGTGCATATTTTTTTTTATTTTTATTTGACCCGTTTTTACGTCTGCTGTGTGGATCACAGCACTTCTCACATCCGGTTTCTCGCATACATCGTCCACGAAGGCCTTCCAAGTTTTTAAGTGTGGATTCGGTTGCTGCACGTGATTTTTCATTTCATTTTGAGTGTCGTAGAATGCTGGTCGAGCCATTCTCCCTGGCGTCCTGAAGTACCCAGGCTGGAGCGTTACCAATTGGATTGCAGAGAGTCATTTTTTCCAGACAAGTCCGGTGCCAATTTTCCGACCCTGGAGGGATGAGAGGCTTGGTTGGCCCAGAGAGGAATCAAACTAGCACCATGCTCGTGATGACCGACATCACTGGCACTGTGATATCCACTCCTTAATACATATTTGGATTATAAAACGATCTGCGAGAACCTGTCGATGTGTGAAGACACGGTCTTTATTCTCTTAGAGAAGACCGGTTCCAGTTTATCTTACTGACGCCGGCAGATGAGATGCTTGGTTAGACCCGGGCTCAAGATCGAAACCAAGACCACGTATGCATCTTGTATCTATGCACCTCTAACCACTAATTCATACATGAATTACTAAATCGAGGGCATGTATAAATATATATATATATATATATAAATACAAATTCATGAATGATATAAACTGAAGGGTCCAGAAACGTTTGCTAATCACCGTTGGTGGCTCATACTGTAGTCAATACGTCGAAGTTTCGATTTTAATGTAACTATTACAGGCTGTTAGCGTAGCATACTGCGTACATCTGACAATCACTCCGTCAATGTCAGTCAGATCGGTTAGCAGCATTCTCTTAGCTGATCCTGATACTTCAGTTTGTGAACTGCCTCTGTCCACCTTCATTTCATGCGTCATTAGTTTCTTTATGTAAAAATCTCTAAATTGCTTGTATGTATTACAATGGAGTAAAAATAGTTTAGAACAGTGATAGAGCTGGTGTTAGATTTACGATTTCGACAAAGAATAAATGGTTTTGGGTAGAAACATCTGTGTATGTATTTTGCATTCTAAAATTCGAACAATATACCAATTGAGGCGTGCTCTCGACTTTTCCTTATAGATATCAAACCTTAAGGGCTTTAAGCGCCATATTCTTCCCTTTTACCCTACTGGACCAAGAAGTCGTTCTTAAACCAGAAACTGCGCTTAGAACGAGAAAATCGTATAGGAAAAGGTTTTCCTAAAAGCGAAAACCTTAGCAATATTTTCAGCATTTTTAATTATTATTTTATTTTAATTATTGTTATTAACGGGCGCGTGTGGCGCAGTGGTTGGAGGCGCCACTGCGACACATACGTGAAATCGATCCCCGAGCCTATGGCCCACCAAGCCTTCCATCTCTCCAGGATCGGAAAAGTGGTACAAGACTTGTCTAGAAGGATAGCAACACTGCCTCGATACATCGGTAGGCCACCGCGAGTCAGTGTGAAGGACAGATATGCATTCAATCACCTCCAACGATGCTTAATGAAGTCGAATGCATGGCGCTTCCCTTAAGCGTTGATCAACGCCGAGAGCTCTTTTAGCATTCATTCAGAGATAAACCCGTTCACTTATAAATTTGCTTTCTTAAAATAGTTCTTTACATTTTTGTCGAGCAAACACGAGCTTTTACTTTATTCCTTATTACGACGAAGCCTACGCTTCGGCGGATTTCGCCTTCTGCAGCCTGGAAGGGTCAAGTTGACCGCATCTACCTAGCCAAACACCTCCATAACCAAACAGAGAAAGTGCTAAACTAAGATTTCAATCACATTGAATACAGAATAGCTTCTTCGCACACTTGCCGCTTTCTATGAGCCTTCCACTGAATATGTCAAGTGTGGACCAACCGCGTCTTATTCAATCAGTGCAGAGGTTAATGGAAAGTCGGTCGTAGGGAATTCTTAAAATAATTCCTCAACAGTGTGATAGATGAGTGGATGCTCCTCTTTTTCTGGGAAGCAAAACTGCAATCGAAGCTCATGAAATAAATCAGGCAGTCGCAATAACTGCGCGGTAACTGCACGAATTGCAAAGTACCGCATGGAAATTGTGCAGCAGAGACGCAGACTTTGTAAGATGGCTGCGTCTCCGCAGTCTTTTCGTTTCTCCTTCTCTTTCTTTCTCTCTCTTTCCAGTGCATTTTTTCTATTCACATTAGAGTGTTCTCTTCTCTTTTTTTTTTCGTGGCAATTCATATCGACATTAGCAGTCATGTGCGAGTCTCCAGTAATGCGCTTTCATTTCTTTTGTTTGATAGGCGAACAAAAAAGCCTTTTGAAATCCTCTGCAAAAAGATTCTTTCCCTTCTGTGTTTGCAAAAGATCATCGGTGAAGTCTACGATGAGACCTCAAACGATGCTGTGCTTCCCTCGTTCTTATTTATGTACATTTTTCTGCGATAAATAATTCCCTGGTCTGATTTACAAGGGCTGCGGTGGCCTGTCGTGGTGACGACCTGGGGCAGACTTTGGCCAGGCTGTGCTCGGGAAAATGGAGATTGTACTGGGACCCGCACAGCCAGTGAGGATGAGCCGTTCAAGTGTCAAGTAAGTATATAATCTCCTACATAACATGGTTAAGAATACAAACGTATAAAATTTCCAATCTACATATAAATTTTTATCTTTGTTTTTTCCATTTCCGATCAGTTGAACCCATTTCTGAGCCAACCTTGTGTAGACTCGCATAGGGTTTATATGAACTTCGAGATAGACTCCCTAAGAATGCTAGGCTTGAAAGACTAAAAAGAAATGAACAACAATTATTAGCGACATTGTCATTACCGCCGGTCCCTTGAATCGTTCTTTGGATAACAATACTCAAGTAATGAAGTCGATGACAAACTTCGGATATTTGCGGACGAAACCTTCAAAGTCCTTGATGATTATCGCGCGAAGAAGTTCCGCTTCAACCTCACCGAAACGCAAAAATGTGGCATGCGAGAGGTTCGAGAGCTGTTAAAGTGGGAAAGCATTAGTGTACTCATTACTTACTGATAAGGGTGGAGAGGATACAGTAACTCCTTGTCAGTTAGAAGGTGATATGTTCCTTCATTGCCCATCGTCTGGGAAGGAATTCAGACGTCAGTGCCGAAAGTTGAACGATAAGTTCTTCAAAGTGGTAAAAGTGGCAGATTTAAAGTCATCAAATATTTTTCAACATGAAAAAGAATTACCAAAATCTCCAATCCTGGGCATACTTATTAAAACATGTGCCGGTCCTATACTGTTCAAAGTTAGAGCCATCAACAGCTGTGTAAATGGACCTATGATTAAACTAAAGTTGTTAACCCTAATACCTACCCAGTTGTTGAAACACATTCCAGCCGATCTTACGAACGCCTGAAGGTTCCTGCATTGTCCACATAACGTGCGTCCTAAAATCGCTTTCGTGACAGAGTCCTTCGACGTTTCCACACTTTACACAAACGTTTCGAATGACTTCACTGCAAGCCATCTGCGAGCTTATTTTACAACACGAAGAAACAATAAACGTGAACGACTTGTCGATTCAAGAGCTCGTGACCTTCCCAAAGGAGTGCCTAAACTACTCAGTCTTCAGATGCTCTGGAAAATATTGAGCACAAATGAGAGGAGTGGCAGTGGCTCAGTGACTGGCAGCAAGTCTTGCTATTGCCTTAATGCCTAGCGTAGAAGCAGCAGTGGTCGGTTCCTGGCTATCACTATACCGCAAACATATAGATGATTTTTCTATCATTTGCTGAACAGAAGAGGAGGTGGACAAATGTTTTGAGTTATTGAATGAGTAATTAGAGTACAAACATTCACGCGAAAAACCAAAATAAAATTGACTTCCACTTCTGCGCACTCTAGCAGACGGACATGTTCGGAAAAGTTCACTCTCAGCAATCTAGGTGGAAACGCCTTGCTATCTCAGGTCTCCAAAAAGATCCAACTCGACCAGCATTCAACGACATTTATGATGGAAACAAAGTTGTCGAACAACAACCTAAGCTACGCTTAGTAAAGTTGGAAGACTTTCGATGGACGAGAGAAAACGAATCGAATGCGAGAAGAGCTGAGATCCGAACAGTAAATGTGAAGAACCGGTAGTGTAAAAAGAAATTAGCCATTTCCAATAGCTACAAAACTGAACCTCCTCGGGATAGCCGTAGCAAAGAAACCACGCTCCAAACGATAACTCTATCGAAGTAAGATCCCGCAGGTCCTGCCGCTCATTTCCAACGAAATAGACTTATCTTAACCTTTTTTATTTACTGCCTATTCTTTTTAAAAGCAGGGTATGTTGCGAAATATAAATAGAACTAGCTGAGAGACAGGCGAAACGAAGGACCCGCACGGTGTGGTGATGAACGCATTGCTCCCCAGAAAGCACAAGAGCGCGTTCGTTCCCCCACGCAAACACCTGCGGTTCGGAGTTTTGCAAATATCTCAGCATTGTAGTAGAAATAGACTTAGCTATAAAACGTATTCTTTCTTGATAAGCTTGCACGAGGTTGATAAATATATTTATTTTCGGCTAACGTTTCGACGTCTTCGTCTTCCTCAGAGCCGGTGATCCGAGTCGAAATATTAGCTATAAAACGCTGCTCAGAAATGGCAGCTCTAGAGAATTGGATAGCAGTCTATGATTTACTATCAAGCACACTAAGATGCCAGCTAGTCCGTAACCGTTTGTTTGACCGTCTATGCACAATGAAAAATGGCAGTACTCACCTTACTAGTAGAGATGGTGATTGCATGAGTTCAGGTCCGATGTACCTAGTATCTTCTGAAGCGTACGCGGGCGAATACCTTAGAGGAATAGGCAAACCACTCTGATTCCGTATAAAAGAACACTTAGTTGGTAAAATTAGTTGGATCAGATACTCATTAAGAGAGCACGGGAAATAGAGACATAACGGGGAAACCATGAGGCATCGAGTTTTCGTTTTTAACTAAAGTATTAATGGAGTTTTCAAAACTGAAGCCTTTCCAAAGCTTTTTAAAGAGCACAGCTAAAATCAGTAAGTTGGTATAGTGAATCACTAAGAAGAATTTTCAGTGAGAAAAAACATTGTGGAAGAGCTAGTGTGAATATATCTTGAATACGTCATGTTTTTTTTTTTTGAAAACAACCAAATGTGTTGCAAATTGTTTGGTTGTCGTCAACATTCTCCTGATCTTCTGGTCTAACTGACAGCTGCTTGGCTGAATTTTCGCCGATGAGTTATTTTCCTAAATAATACGCTTTAGCGATGCGTGTCTAGAGCGGTGGTTGAAGGAACCCTGCAGTTTACACGTGACCGGCGGCTCGATTCTGCTCCACAGTCAAACCGATCACTTCACCACTTCAGTGCAAGCAAATTCGTTCCAGATGTGACTGGAACCATAAACTACACCAGTTGATGCATTAGTTGGCGAACATAATTTGTTGTATAGGTCAAATATGCATACAACCATCTCTGTGGTGTCCTGAACGCATGGTGCAACCCTGGACAATGGCCTTCGCCGAACGTTTTGTTCTTTTTTGAAACCTTTCGCGTTCGTCACAAAAAAGTCATTGAGGGATTTGGTTGCTAAATTCGACGATTATAACAGATGTTCGGACATCTGCGCCAAATTTATTTTTGGGCGCTCTGAGGACGATTTCAACGTCCAGTTATAAATGAAAGGAGCCTAGTCGATTTGAAAAGCTGTTTTTCATCTAATTCAATTCGATTCATGGTTGTATCCCTTTTTTTCTATCTAACTTCTTCATTGCTTTATTTCATGATGAACTTGTTTGTAGGAAAACAATGAGAATATAAGCAGATGCGTTTTGGAAACAATACGTTATAACTCATAGTTTCTAAAAAATGTGTTGACCTTTATTTTCCGTCTGTTCTTTTTTCATGGTTCGGTACGACGTGAAATGCAACCGTACAGGAACTGAGATATGAGTGAAACTCGGCGTTTATCTGAGAACCCATATCAAGACATCGATTGGTTTGGTGGATAGCACATGAGTTTCCCGTAAGGGTAACCGCGGGTTCTAAGTCCAAGTGAAGGCTCCTAGTATTGTTCATATCTCAGCATCCCTGCGGTTTTAAAGGTTTTGATTCCAAGGAATTTTCTCTAATACCTCAGTTTTTTTCTCACTTTGTAATAGGTGACTTAGAAACCAAAATAATAATGTGTTTACTAAATTTTCTGCGAAAGTTGCATAATTCCAAGGAATAATTTTGTGTTAAGGAGGCGGTTAGCACAATGGTAGTGATGCCGATCAATATGAGCATAGTGCTAGTTTGATTTCACTCCCGGCCATCCAAGTCTCTTATCTCTCCATTGTCGGGAAATTGGTACCGGACTTGTCCGAGTAAAAGTCTTTCTCCGCAATCCAAGAGGGGACATTACAACCCGGCTATCTCAGGACTTTAGAGATAATCGACACGACGTAATGACATTTCTATTTTATTACATTCATAGTGAAATCGAAATCTTCTAGCAGTAGCCGAATCCACTCATTGACTTTAATGATGCTGAAATATTTGCAGAACTCTGGGCCGCAGGTGTCTGCTGTGGGGAACGAACGCGCTATTGTCCTTTCCGGGAGTAACGCGTTCGCCATCACTCCATTCGAGTCCTCTGTTTCGCCTGTTTCTCAGCTAGTTCTATTGATCTTTTGCCATCAGCAATCACCCGTCGGCGTAATTGATCTGGTGGGCCCAAATCGGTCGGCAATGAACCCAGTTAAGCTGAGCCCACTCGTTAAAGTTGGGAGACCTTCGTAAATGACGGATGCGACGAAACGATTAGAATGCGTGAATCGCTGGGATCCGCACAACAGATGTGGTAGATGGGTCGCATAAGATAAAATAAACAAAATTTTATAATAATTTATAACGATAACGTCTGGCATATCAAGCTTTATAAACCCCCTCCCACCTCCCTCGTTCCCTACGGCCTGTGTCGGATATACTGGCAAAAAAGTTAGCAGTAAGAAACAAATCTGATATCAAACGCGGTAAGATAGAGACAGCAGCGTTCATAAAATTTGTCGACCTCGTTGTCTGAAACAAGAGAATAAAGTATTTGCATAAAAGTTCATAGAACTTTAGAAACAGGAAGTATAACGGAGCGATTAGTCTTCACCGATCCGTTAGGTATGTGTCAGGCATTCCATCCCATTCCTGATAACATGGAAGTAACGGAAATTGAGACGGTACCATTAATCACTGCACTACGCGCGCTTCTGAAGTACAATAGAAATCATGGTTTTACATGCATAAAAAAATTAAATTTAAATTTAATTCCGACGAAACGTCTACTTTAAGTTGTTTGGCAGCCTTATTATTTTGTCAGTTTATGCCTTTGTTTTTCTTCTTTTGTTTTCTTTTTCTGGCTTCTCTCTTACGTTCCACTTCATCCACTTTTGATTTTTAATATTAAAATATTTTAGCTAAGCTGGGATTTTCTTCTCGAAACCTGAATGCATTAGTTAATTGAACAATTGTCTACATTATCGTCACAAGAGATCTACACAAGTAGTTCAAAAAATCACTGAATCTTACTTAGTCACTTACAGTAATCATTATTTCCCAGTTCGCCTTTTTTGCAAATTACTGATTTTTAGAAAGCAGACATCGACAGTAGAAAGCAGATTTATCCATTCACGTAGAAGACCAAAATTAAAATATATCATCGTTGCAGTAACGGACTCACAGTGAACTGGTTTTCACTGATTTTTCCTCATTCAGTTCTTTGTTCACTTTTCTTACTGTCCCTGGTTCGGTTGCACCACTATTGCAATTGTAGACGGGCTGTATTAGTTATTTTTCCAAATCTTGAACATACTTGATGCTTTCATGGCTCTTCCGCACTGGTTGTGTGGGACCCAGCATAATCTCTATTTTTTGGAGTTTTGCAGTTAAGCCATTGTGATTCTCTAGAATCCCGAGGCCAGCTTGGCCAAAGTCTGCCCCAGGTCTTCACCACCACAGGCAGTTGCACCCCTTGTGGGTCAGACGGCCATTTGCCAACATGCAACTTTAGTACCAGGAGGGTGGTGGATCCTGGCATTGATTTACTATTAGCTAGGCTTCCTCATGGAAACGCCGGACTCCTTCTCAGCTTGCGAGATCCTGCCAGGCCGATGAATCCCCCGCTGTACATCGCAGTCCGTCACAAAGTAGCACCTCCCAGCCAAGATGAGGCGGTAAACCGTTGCGAGGTTTTTCCAAATCATTAATTGAATGTATATGGTATGTCGAATGAGAACGGCGAGAAATCAGTACCTACATTTGTTTGCGAGTAAATAATCTTTCTGTGGATAAAAAAATTAGCGTTATCAAGTCGAGCTTCGTTGTTGATTCAAATGGAATCCTGTGATATGAGAGTACTAGCATGAAACGAGTCGTCTCACTGGTTTTTTTTCGCTTCCTTTTTTTTTCTTTTTCTTTGAGCGTTCTTATTTTCAATAGAGGAATTGGCGTGAGGAATTCGCCGATGCTGACATGGCGATACCGACGAGAAATCATCGTTCATTCAACGGTGCTAACGGCGCCGCTTCAGAAGCGCCTGTTGTCGGAAAAGCGGAAGTGATACTGGTGATGTTAGAGTTATGACATAATCATTACCAATACTTTCTTCCATGATTTTCAGTTTCTCTTTTTCCTCTTTGTTTATCTTTTTTCGGGTGCGTTGTGTTCTCATCGAAGCGGTTCCTCATCTAATGCATAGGTCCTCATCCCATCGTATTTTCGTTCAATTCTTCGGAGTGTACTTTCTACGTGTCCTTCTGAACTTTTCTTAATTTAATCTTTTCTTCTATTTCCCTTTTTTCCACAAGGTGACTGACTTCTATGATTCACTTCCGCATCGTTGAATCAATGCAACTGGAACAAAAAAAAAGAAGATAACAAGGAAATAATATTAATACCCCAACAGAGAACCTGTTGTGTAGAGAAAACTTATTCAAACAATCGACGGAAATGAAAACAGAAAGCGGTGCCATTATATTTTTTAAACTGATCTTTCGTGTTCCCTGTTAAAGTGATCCATTGCATGTTTTGTCCTTTGAGTAGGCAGAAACTTTACTTTAGAAGTGTGGTGTGAAGTAACTGCACGAAAGGTAAGGTTAGACAACCGAGTCCGTTTTTCTAAATTACATAAGTTGACTTAGCTCGTTCCGCTGCGTTTTCGAGATTGGTGTTCGTTATTTTTATTTTGTCGGGAATGTATAGAAATCTTTTGCTCATAGGGATGATCACTCTGGCACTTTCCCATATTGCTCACAATAACGAGCCCTGAGCACCTCCATCTTCCATCCCCTACTTTCCTTCGGGATCTCCGTTTGTGTCGGTGGCGATGATAGTTGGTTACGTCTATGGCAACGTCTACATATTTATTCTTTGATTCATAATTTGTGTTCCTATGCCATAATAGCTTATCAATGTAAGCAACATGCGCCCACGCCATTACCGGAGGTATGGTCATCCTAGAGAATATAGTTCTAGTAAGTGTGGAGTACACAAAACCACTGACTATCAAGTGAATCAACCATATTTCTGAATGAGTCGTTGTAGTCTTTTTTAAGCTTGGCATGGTCCTAAACCTGCTGAAGATTTTCTGGTTTGTTGTATGAGGTATATAACACAGCACTAAAAGAATTGAATATTAAGTGGGAGAGGTGAACGTAATGGCCTAGGTTTACCATATTCGACGACTCATTTCGCATGGATATTCACTGATAGTAGTGCTTTTAGCCTCTTGTTGAAGTTTTGCCCAGTGTCGTTCTTCACTACTC
This sequence comes from Angiostrongylus costaricensis, assembly GCA_900624975.1. NCBI lineage: Eukaryota > Metazoa > Nematoda > Chromadorea > Rhabditida > Metastrongylidae > Angiostrongylus > Angiostrongylus costaricensis. Next base: position 85,386 of record UYYA01004442.1, read on the forward strand.
ATTAACACTATCGCGACAACAATTCACACTTAGGTGTCATAATGGTTTCACAGAGTTGGCCGTTAAGACACCTATAGGTCTCATTTTCTTTGCGGTGGTCCATTTTAACACGTAGAACTACTTCCTTGTACTTTTTGAAATGGATTGATAGCTTAGCCCTAACAAGTTCACTAACTAGAAATTTTCGTTCTGATCGACTACTATTGCACTTGTAATTGCTATAATGAACGACAGCTATCACATAGTGTGGCGTAAAAGAGATGCTGAAATAGAGAGCCATAAGTTGCAAAACGTGGTGGTGCAGTGGCTGGAAGTACCACTGCGACACACACGTGGAGTCGATTCCCGTGCCCCTGGCCCACCAAGCCCTCCATCCCTCCGGGATCGGCAAATGGGTACCAGACTTGTCTGGAAGGATAGCAGCACTGGCTCGACACATTGGTGGGCCACAACGTGTCATTGTAAAGGCCGGATATGCACCAAGTCACCTCCAACGACACTTAATGAGGTCGAATGCATGGCGCATTGCTCAGGGATTGATCAACGCCGAGAGAGAGAGAGCTTTAAGTTGCAAAACACTTTCAAATGCTGATAGTAATGTTTATATGATGGACCATGGTAACATCTAGTTAGTAGGATCATAAATATCATACGTAGCCTTAGAACGAGAGGGCAGTCTTTCATACAGAGAACGCTATGAGTTTGGATCACATAACGTTCTCTATACTCAAAGAACCAACAGTAACCATCCCCATTACGTCACTCCGGCGACTATTTCATGAAATGGTTCTGTTTTCGGTTTATTAGTACTTATACTACTGCAGGATGTATATGAAAGGTCAATAAAACTAGTTCATACATTGTTATACCTTTTATTTTCTGCCTACTATAATTTCGCGGCAGAGTACTAAGCGAAATACAACCACAACGTTGCTGAGATATTTGCAAAACTCTGGACCGCAGATGTCTTTGGTGGGGAACGAACGCGCTATTGATTATTGATTGCTGTGGCAAAGATCGATAGAAATAGCTGAGAGACAGGTGAAGCAAAGGACCCGCATGGTGTGGTGGTGAACGCGTTACTCCCCGGAAAGGACAATAGCGCGTTCGTTCCCCACCATAGACACCTGCGGTCCACAGTTTTGCAAATATCTCAGCAACGTTGTAGTTCACACATTGAAATTATAAAACTATGAGTGTTTTCTTTGATGTCCATGGAGGTATTTTCTTTAGACGTTAAAGGTCATATTAGATTTTATGTGATTGCTTTTGTTTTGAACCAACCAAAAAGCAGCAAGGCCAACTTGCGTAAACTTACTGATAGGAATCTCGTCATGCGCAAAGAGATGATTTTCTTACAAGATGTCGTTGTCGTACGTTTTTGTCGTGCAGTCATCCATTACCGATAATGGTCGAGTTACGAGAGAACCTGTCAGGCACCTCGATTCGACTATAATTCTTCTTCAAAGTCGGCGTTAGAAACGATCAACACCGTCAAGTTCCACTGTTAAATATCTTCGGTTTTTCAGCTCTAACCAAATTCTTTGTGCAGTAGTTTAGAATAAAGTAGCCTCTATAATAAAAAAAGACTTATAAACAAAAAGGACTGATTGTTTAGCTTTAGCTGAATGTAGTCCCATTGGTTGTCGAGTGACTAAAGCGGGCGCTAGTAAGTTTCATTGGTGCCGTCTCTCAACAGTCGCAATAAGCACTGCTCTCTTAAAAGATACGAAGAGCGCCCACCGCTTTTGATACGATGCCTGGTTTTTTGGAAAGATACCTGTGAGTAGCTCGCAGTGCTCTGCTATTCCACAGTTTAACTATGAATGAGCCACTGGATAGAAATACGAAAACTCCCATAGCTTGATTTATTCTGCTTGGTTGGTCTTCCTAAGGAGGGGGAAGTCAACGGATGAAGATCTTGGCGCTGATCAATCCTTAGAGGAAGCGCCATGCACCAGACTTTATCTAAATGATTAGAAGTGATTGAATGGATATCCGGTCTCTACACAATATCTCGCAGTGGCCTATCGATATATCAAGTCACTCTGCTATCTTCCCAGACAAATTTGGTCCAGGTGATCTCGGGTGCGGGATCGAACAAAGACCACGTGTGTATTGCAGTGACCTCTAACGCCTGCACCACACGCACCCTATACGTAGTGATACAAGAAAAAGTTGAAATTATGAAAAGTTCATTAAGATGATGGTTCGAAAAAATCTCAGTGGTTTCGTCAGTTTTTGTTGTAATGGAGAGCCGCAATTAACCTTAGAGGAATAACAACTGAACTTCTACAATGCTGAGATATTTGCAAACCACACCATCTGGGTCCTTCGTTTCGCCTGTCTCTCAGCCAGTTCTATCGATAAGTACCAACAGCAATCACCCGTCAGCGGAATTGATCTAGGGTGCCCAAATCACCATTGAACCCAGTTAAAGGCTCTCCAGATTAGTCCCGTTGGCGGGTGATTGTTGATAGCAGTGATCGATAGTACTAGCTGAGAGACAGGCGAAACGAAGGACCCGCGTGATGTGGTGGTGAACGTGTTACTCCCTCGAAAAACAACAGCGCGTTCGTTCCCCACCGCAGACACCTGCGGTCCGGAGTTTTGCAAATATTTCACCATTGTAAAAGTTATATTTCGCAATTCGCAATATACCCTGCCATTAGAACAAATAGGCAGTAAATATAAAGGTTAAGATTGTGATAACAACTGAACTATTCAACAAATGAGAATCCGCGCAAAGAGGCTAAAGAAAAATTGAATATAAAATTTTATAAGCGGCGATTAAGTCTTCAATACGGTATATAAAGTTTACGTCACGGTTCTGGAACCCGTAAAAAATTTCGCGTATTTATCTCAATTAGTTTTTATGTTCCGTAACGCACCGGACCATTTTCAAATTGACGAATATGCAAGTTTGATTCTGCATTCGCCTTCCCAATCCGAATCATTTCGAGAATCTCCTTTGGTCATGTGCAGTTTTTTTTGCAGCAAAAACATTTCATTCACCTAATGATATCAGTAGGGTCTCATTTACATTGTAACATCGTAGAGAATGTGTAGAATGTTTCAAATCATAGATGAATCATAGCGGCCTCATGGGAACGGCGATCGCGAGCGACTCGTGTCGGACATAAGAGCCATTTCAAATCGTCAACGAGAAAAGTACCAACGATGCTGAGATATAAAGGGAAACTCGGAGCTTCAACTGAGCTTCCGACCCGCGACTATATTCTCCGGGGACTCATGTGCCATCCACGACGCCACTCGAGACCATGTACTTCACATAATACGCCGCCATGAAAAAAGGAATGAAAAAAGGAATAGTAGATAAAAGTTAAACATTGTGGTTTCGTCAGAAGCCTCGCCTTAACTGGGTTCGATGCCGATTTGTGCTCCCTAGGTTAATCCCATAAACAGATGATTGCTAATAGAACAGCAGGAGTAAAAATGGCCGAAAGAATGACAAAGCAGGGACCTTGGTACGTCCACTGGACAACACGTGACTTCCTAGAGAGGGCAATTGCGGGCTCTGCGGTCTCAAAGCCCAGCTAATGTCCCGAGTCTTACTCAAATCTCAGTGTCCTTGTGTTTATACTTCACATAATGTTCCGCCATGGAAAAATGGTTAGGTAGTAAATAGAAGTTGGAAATTTTGGTTAGAAAATCGGCGTTGACAGTCATCGTCGTCGTGTTGTGTCCATACAGTTGAACCAACATTGGTGCATTTCACTGACCATATCACCTCACGCAATACGGAGTCGTGGCACCTTATTTTAATTTTTGAATACCTTCATAAATGAATATTCTGCAATTTTCATCGTTTTACTTGTTCAGTCTCTAAATATGCTTCATAATGATTTTAAGGGGGCGTGTGGAGCAGTGGTTAGAGGCGCGACTGCGACACACACGTGGAATCGATCTCCGGACCCACGGCTCACCAACCCTTCCATCCCTCCGGGATCGGCAAATTGGTACCAGAGTTGTCTGGGAGGATAGCAGCACTGGGTCGATACGTCGGCAAGCCACCGCGAGTCAATGTAAAGGCTAGATATGCATTAAATCACCTCCAGACGATGTTTAATGAAGTCGAATGCATGGCACATCTCTCAGGGATTGATCAACGATGAGAGTTTTATTCCTTTCTCCTTTTTTAATCATTCTGAGCGCCTTCGTGCTTTATTTGGAAACACTGCTTTTTTTCTCTTTGTAGACATTGTTACATGGTGAAATTCCTGCCTGAATTGTGCTGCAACCTTGTAAAGATGAAGTTACGGCATTCTTCACTACGTATGCCCGCATGTACATTATGTATACATGCATACATATATATGCGTATATAAGTACTTATATATATATGTATATATATATATATATGTATATATACGTAAATACGCATGACTGTGTATCCTCTGTGTAACAATGACTGTGCATGTGGTAAGAATGTACCTACGATGGAATGCGATTGCTCACATCAACAAAACGATCGGGAAGATTTTCCATCTCAAAAAGTGCTATGTTTTGATAGATGAGGGCGCAAATGTTTTCACAGCGTCACGCTCAGCATTCACGGCAACAGCATCCACGAACGACCGAGCGCTATTTCTCTGTTGTACTCTATGCTTCTAGTGTTTGTGTGGGTATGCTTCTCTGTATGTATGCATATGTGTGTGTGTGTGTGTGTGTGTGTGTTGCGTTTATATACACATTTGAGTGTGTATACATTTGTAGGTGTATGTTTGATACCAATTTCTTTATTCGTCGAGTGTTCTTTAGTGTCGCGAAAAGACTTGAATAGACCTGTATGGTATATTGTGCAAACGAGCCTTCAAGAAGCAGTACTTTCCCGTTTGTTACATTGTTCTGCAATCGCATCGTCAATGGATGAAAGTCGACGAGATCGCTTGTGGGTTCAACTACGGTTTGACGATCTCTACTCCGCAGCACCATAAATTCTCGTTGAGCGTGGTTTCTCATGTAGTCGTAAGAGATCCGTGTTAGAGCGTTTGCAGATCCTTCCCAGAATCAGTCATCTACCCAAATGGATCATGGATCACATGGAAGTTTCTTAAGTTACGTCCTAGGGTTCTTTTAGAAAAACAACGATTTCTGCGATCAACCAACCGACTGGGGATAATTTAGTAGGCAGGCTCCAAAAACCTTCAAGTTGTCTAACTTCTTTTTTTACTACAGATCACATTATTAGCACGTTTATCGCCCAACTTCACATATTTTGCAGCTTTCAGCACTTCCTACATTCATCGCGTTGTCTTGCATTCTTGTTTACCCAAAAACTACAGAGTTCCGTTTAAGTTCAGGTCCTGCTTGAGGACTATCGATTTTCTGTACCAGTAGTGCTGAATGTTAGTCGAATAGATTCTTTTTGGAATCCTGGAACATTCGTGATAGGTTCCCTAGTCTCTACCACAAACAGTCATAATTCTTTATAACCCTAGCACGAAAGGATGTGAGACTTGATTGCCCTGGGAGAGCGATGAACAAGGACTTCGCACATATTATTGTATGTATGAAATTTTTACACAACGCTGCTCGTGACCAAATCTCTAATAAAAAAGCGAAATTGAATTGCGTATAAGTAGCTATTTTTATGCAATCCGGCAACCGCAATGTAAAAATGGGAGAGCACTGCTTAAGAAAACTGCGGACAACAGACTTAGTCCACACTAAACTACCATAAATGAATGGTCGTTCCATAAAGTGCTACACTTTTTTTCGATTCTAGAACGGGCGAAATGCCAAATACGAAAATAATTGACACTAAAGACAAAGAGAAGAACCTGTAAGAAAAAGGACAAACTTGACAGCTGCGTACAAAGAAAGTGCCAAAATATACATTAAAATCTTGTTCATATATTCATACGAATGCTGAGAGTTAAGGGCCTTGGTTGGTGAAACAGATAGCACGTGAGTCCCGCTGGAGGTAATCGTGGGTTTGAATCGCAACTGCGCATTCCTACTTTTGCGCATATTTCAGCATCCTTACAGTTATATTTTTATTTTTATTGTATATCTATATTATTTATATTTTTCTTGAGCAAACACGAGTTGTTATTTTATTTCGAGCTGGCGTTTCGGTGGATTTCGCCTTCCGCAGAGCTTGGAAAGGTTAAGTTAACTTTCTATGAGTCTTCCACTGAGTATGTTGCGTGGAGACCAACCGCACAGAGTTAGAAAGGAATCGTAATGTGTCCCTTCCATCAGAATAACAGGTTTAGATACTGACCAATATCATGCCTGGTTATGAGGTATTCCTACCTGCAGTTCATTTTCGGATTATTGGAACTAGTCCAGAATGCCTCGAGAGTTTTGCGCTCTCGCGTTCTCGATTCCTATGCGAGGACCGTAACTTCTACTTTAGAATCTTCACCGTTATGTTTCTGTTTGCGGTGCGTGCCTAGTCGAGTATTTGCTTTAAATTTACATTTACCGACTAAGCGTTGTTTTATAGGTGTTCTTTTCCTTACAGTTGTCTTTCACGTCGTACTTTATCGTGAAAGACGAATAGGTAAAAAGTAAAAGTCAAAAAAAAAACCTTAACTAAGTAGTTACTATAGAGCGAATAGCGCTAGGTTAGTGATCTCGTTGAACGCGCTTACGGTGCTGGTTTTTGGATTCTCATCTAAACCTCTCATTCCCTAACAAGATCGGGAAATTGGTATCAGACTTGTTTGGGGTCAGATCACCGCCTTTAATTACACGTAGGAATGCTTAAGCATGGCTATCCCAAAATTTGAGGCAAGAATGGCTCTACCATTCAACGACACTCATAAAGAGGTTGAAAATTTTCTGAGTTTGAGTCAGGTAAAAAATGAAATAGGTACTTTCTTCCTTTATGGGAGCTATATATCAGTTATCTCCAGTTTCTGCATCGCATCACATTGAACGTCACATTGGGAGCCATGGTTTAGAATGGAACAAGCGAGGTGGGCTGCCATCTAAGTCTATCGTGGCGACCGAGACCACCCTTGGTAACTCGCATTAACAGAAGCCCCACCTTCAACGCAGGATGTGGGAGCTTTCCAATGGAGAGTACCATAACGAAATAGACCACATTATAGTAAATAGAAGTTTTTGCCTAACCGTTGTCGCTGTTGCCTCAAAATTCTACACGGGATCAGACCATCGTCTTCGTGCAAGATTCTATTTCTCGCGTAAAGGAGAAAAAGCCACTAAATTCAAAAACCGAAGTCCCAGGACCACCAAAAATTGGGACTTATTCAATTCATTTGTCAGCCTTTGGGAAGATGCCGTCGTCGGCAACATCGACGAAGAATACGATATTCTTTCATTTCTTCACGTTAGCTCTATGAAAGCTGAGAGTTTCAAAGTTACCAAGAGACGTCTGTTTCCAGAAACACTCGAGCTGATACGCCAGCGTGGGATCCCAGAGCTGCAGGCAACCGCGAACTTGGAAAACAATGCAGACAGGCGATGAAAGCTCTTAAAGAGAGAAGAGCAGCAGTAATGGTCCAAGCTGCAGAGGCTAGGAAAAGCATTCGCAAAGCCCACCGAAGCTTCGCCAATTACAAAACCAAAACGATTGCACTCCGGCGCCCAGCGGAACAGTTACCCCGTCCTGAAAGGCAATGGAGAAAATCATTCACGAATATTACTCAGATCTCTTCGATAGCCACGTCCAGTTTCTGTTAAGTGAAATAAAGGAGGATGGATATGTTGTACCACCGGCTCTCTCTCTCGAAATCCAACATGCCATTTCGTCGGTGAAAAATTGAACATCACCAGGTCCGAACAGGATGAAATCAGTACACTTGAAGAACCTTCCGCCAATCCTCGCCAACGCACTGGCTCGGCTTTTCACACGTTGCCTGTCTGAATGCAAGTTTCCTACTCAGTGGAAGACCAGCAAGACCGTATTATTGTTCAAGAAGGGTGACATATGCTCGTTTGTATGTTTGTTTGAACGTATGTCTGCCGACTTTGGTAAAGCCTGTGGAAAGGTTGGTCTTCGGCTAAATCTCACAAAAACGGTGTTGATGAGGAAAGGATTGGTTTCATACGCCCCATTCACGCTCAATGTAACAAATATCTCCGAATGCTCCAGTTATGTCTATCTAGGTCGGGAAATCAACATGTTGAACGACTTAGCTCCAGAATTGAGCAGAAGGAAACGAGCGGCTTGTGGAGCTTTCAAGAGTATCGGGGATGTAGTGAAAAGAATAAAGAGCACCCGACTCCGTGCCCATCATTTCGACTCAACGGTACTTCCTGCTCTAACGCATGCGTCAGAAACCTGGTCGCTGCGTAAGCAGGATCAAAGGTCACTCAGCGTTATCGAACGCGCAGTCGAAAGGACGATGCTTGGAGTATCCCGTTTCCCACAAGTAAGGGATAGGAGGCGAAGTTCCGACCTGCGTCAACGATTCAAAATCAGAGATACCGTTCTGTACGCCATATCGCATAGTGCAATTAATCCACAGCAGAAGTGCTCCGTTTAGTGACCCTCTGAATTGAATACGAATCATTTCTCCTCGACTGCGCACTGTGTGGTTTTTTAACAATAAACAGTATTTTTTTTAATAACTGGAGTGCTTGAGAGGTTGCGAAGTTGTGAGAATTGTGGAAGCGAATCTGTTTTATCGTCCCTTTAGGATGGATGAAAGGTATCCCGCTATTTACTGTGTCTTACCTTGGTTCATTAGCTAGTACATTGCTGTCACCACTTGAAAGTATTTTGCAGTTTTTACTGAGCCTATTTTTCAGTATTTTTGTATTCGCGCATTTCACATAATAACCATAGTGATAAAAACAAAGAAAACTTAATTTTTACGGGTGATTGCTGACGACACAGATCGATAGAACTAGCTGAGAGACAAGCGAAACGGAGAACCTGCATTGTGTGGTGGTAAACGCGTTACTCCCCGGAAAGGACAATAGCGCTTTCGCTCCCACCGCAGGCATCTGCGGTCCGGAGTTTTGCAAATATCTCAGCAATCTTGTGGCTGTATTTCGCTTAATACCCTATCATAAAAACAATTTAAGGCAGAAAATTGAAAGTAAACCTAATTTTTAGTCAATTTGCTACCCAATGGACTTTTTGGAAAAAAGGATTTTGGTGAATCATTAGGTATCGATAATTGCTTTTCTGATATCATCCCAGTATTTTGACCTGCTTCCGATTAGTTAACGAATAAACATGAAGAGTGCGGAAGTTCTGAAACACGGTAACTGAAAATAGAAAGATGTTCATTCCAAACCTTATGGATTAATCCAACTACCAGGTTAGTCACCAACAAAAGCTCTATTGGTTTATGTCAACAGTCAGAGCTACTCAGCATTGTTTAACCTTTCCTTACTGCTTATTCTTTTTTCATGGCAAGATATTATGTAAAATATAATCACAAATATACTGAGGCGTGAGCAAAAAATCGGACTCAAGGCTTAACTACGAACATGTGACTACCCTTTCCAGGAACTTACGTGTAATCTACTTTAGTAGCCAAGGGTCTTGCTTTGCCTTTTCTTCTCAAGCAATTTTTCACTCTAGCTGAATCATCGCTAAACGGGAATGATATAATGGTCAGGTATCGACATTGAAGGAGTTTAGACTGAAGCTGCATTTGAAGTTACAATGTATCACTTTAATTTACTGCCTATTCCTTTTTTCATGGTAGGATATTACGCATTCAGTGGATTGTTCTATTTACGGGAAGAGCAGCGAACACCACCGGATTTCGATGAGGCTTTCATTTTTAGTTCTTCTCGTTAAGACCCTCTCGACGGTTTACCGTCTCATCACGTCTGGGAAGTGTACCTGTATGCCAAGTTGCGATGTAAAGCAGGGAGACTTATTCTTCCGCAAAGTCTCAAGCTGGGAAGGAGTACGGTGTTTCCATCAGGAATTCCAGCAAAGAGTAAGCCAATACTAGGTTCTACCACTGTCGTGCTGTAAAACTCTCAGTGCATGGTGGCAAAGTTTCCTCTGTTGAACTACAAAGGAGGCAACAGTCTGCGATGGAGACTACCTGGGTCAGAGTTTGACTAGGCTGACCTCGGGACTCCAGGTAACCACAATAGATAAATTAGCAAAACTCCGAAGAAGTGGAGATTATGCTGGGGCTCGCACAGCCAGTGAGGACGGCTCATCCAAGTATCCAAGTAGGTATCGTTAATAATAGCTATTAACGATCGATTACGGTATTTCTCTGTGCTATAATTTTACTGTTATTCCGTCATCCAGATGGTAGTGTCTTCTTAAACTAACTGGTCCAGTAGGTATGAATGATTTCGTTGGTCATAACAAACCAACCAAACATAAGAGTTGGTTGGATGAGGATCAGAAGTGATAGGGATAAAGTGTTTTTCGTCGAGTCATGGGGCTTTCTATTCGTGTCCTTGTAGAGGTGACAAAATGTTGAATGTATATCTGACCTATACAACGATTTTAGACAGCGTAATGCATCAAACTACATGTTTCTCTCATCCCAGACATGCCCGGTAACAATTTGCCGATTTTGAAATGGAAACCTAGGTTAGCTGGGGTACGGAATCGAACCGAAGACCATGTGTGCATTGCATTTTATCTCTAACCACTGTGGCCTACCATATTTCATCAATGACATAGTCGCCAGCTTAATTCCTTTATTTCCATGTATTTTTTTATGTTGCCGAATAGGTTAAGGTTTAGTGCCTTTTCCAGGTGATCGTTCTACTGCATCATCATTCGAATACGTAAAACATTTTACGAAACAAAACTTGTTCTCATTTGTTGAATGCCGTTATTTCTGTTACACCACCTTAACAGCAAAAACATCAGTATGTTTTAGAGTCTCTTGCAAATTTACTCAGCCTCTGGGTTGCCGAAATTTTCTATTAACGGTTGATTTGTGGTGGATACCTCTTCCACTTGAGTGGACTCTTGGTCATGAATCCTTCTCATTGCCAAAGGCCAAATTTACACAAAACATCTCAGAATTCATAATTGAGAACGAAGGTTTTCTTTTTCTTTCCGGTTTTTCAGAACATTCCACCACATCGACTGTTTTTTTATTCCTTCAGAATTCTTTAAATTTCAAAGGAAGTCAATATCACTTATAATCTTAGTTGAAGATCGGTGATCACTTTTTCTTCAAACGAGTTTACTAGCAACGGCAAACGACGCCGAATTTTTTGTTACTTCTCCTTCATTAGGTGTTTTCCAGACACCGTACAGTATTGAGGGAACACCAATTTCAATTTTGAAATCGAAATATTTCTCAAGGGACATTAATTCTTTCGACTTTGAAGACATCAAAAAGTTTCTACGAGCTATTTATTTATAAATGATGAAAGATAAAGCATAAAGCATTCTGCACTGTTTGTCAAGCCTTGAGGAATGCACCATGCATTTGCCGCAATTCATATAGGCGTAGAGCAGATTGCAGATTTCACCTATGGCCTGCTCAAGCTTGCGGATGTATCACATTAGTATTTTCATTCTTATCTTTTTTCCTCTCTGCGAAATCTTGTACGATCTCGCCGACCACCGAAGGATGGTAGGTAATTGCCTAACCCTTGGAGCACCGAACCAGGACCCTTTGTATATTGCAGGCCATCTCCAATCTCTAAAAAATAATAAGCTATAGCTAAAAAGTTTTACATTTTTAATATTGTTCACTTTTCATGCTTCTTCCTTAATTTGATTTTAAATAGATGCTCTATCTGGGGGGAACACTGAAAGAATAAAAATGTTCACTTTTTACTTACTGTCTACTACAATTTTTCACGGCAGGGTGCTATGCGAGATACAATCCCAATTTTGCTGAGAAATTTGCAAAACTCCGGACAGCATGTGTTTGCGGTGGGGAACGAACGCGCTATTACCCTTTCCGGGGGCTAACGCGTTCACCACCACTCCAAGCAGGTCTTTGGTTTCGCCTGTCTTTCAACCAGTTTTCTATCGATCAGTGCCATCAGCACCATTGCGGTTCTATTTCTCATAATACGCTTCCATGAAAAATTGTAGTAGGCAGCAAGTAAAAAGTGAGCATTGTGATTTCAACTACAGCCTCAGCTTAACTAGGCGCGGTGCCGATTGGAGCTGCCTAGATCAATCCCGTTAACGGGTGACTGCTGATGGCACTAGTCGATAGAAAACTAGTTGAGAGACAAGCTAAACGAAGGACCCATATGGTGCGGTGGTGAACCCGTTACCACAGATTTATTGACAAGATAAAAACGTGAACGTTTTTTATGATGGACTTTACTCTACTGTAGAAGTTTCCCGAAATATAGAAGTTTCTCGAAGAATTCTGTACCATGCACTTCTACTTACAGAGCTGGCTACCCTAAAATCATCTTTAATTGCTGTCGGCTTATGATTCTATCTGGTCAATAACCCAACAAAATGGCCATCTTATTGAAATACTGAGTGAACAAAATGGTCAAATCGCTCTCCAGTCGGTTTTAGTGAATACAATAAGCTTATATAATTTATCTGTCATCCACGATCATTTTAAATAACATGTGACTTCCTGGTGGTTACAATTTAAGAAAATAGCTTGCATCAGGTTTTTGGTGTCAAATATTTTTAACTCAAGACGGTGTAATCCCAGCACAGGGTTTGAGATGCTCTGCAATGGACACGTGGTCGTTGGTTCATGATTCGATCCCGAGTCCTGACTGAACGGCGGCACCATCCATCATTCCGTGTTCTGCAAATTCGACCCAGAGGAGGACGGACTGTCTAGGAGGACGAAAGAAACTTTGAAGTGGTACGTCAATAAGCATCCACGAGTCATTGTGTAGGACGAATATATATTCAATAACCTCTACAAGGAAAGACCACTGGTTCTCAGTTCGGCGATAAGCAAACCAGATCGCCATTGTTTCTGTTTTGTTTGCTTGGAGGCTTTCCAATATTACGTTACACTAATTTGGTTCGGAACAATATATCTATATAGTTTTCTAAAAATAATCCTGCTACCAATTCTAGATCGTGATCTAGTGAAATTCTCTTCAGCGGCATTTTCTTTTCAAAAATTTAACGTATTAACAATAAGGATATCTTGAGAAGGAAACTTAAACTGAATACGTCATGAAATGAATTAAATTTAAAGCACGCGTTAACAAAATGGTTAAAGGCGGAGTGAGATAAACATGACCTTTGGTTCAATTTCATGCCCTGAGTTAGTCAACCCTCCATTCCTTCGAATTCGGCAAATTGCTGTTGGAATTGTCTCGCAGGAAGAAAAAAACTAACTTGATTCATTGGTAGTTTACCGCCCTTCGTTTTGTAAGCTAACTATGAATTTAATCACTTCTATGATGTTAAGAATGAAACCAAATGGTCAGCGTGTCCTTAATGTGAAGATCAACATTGAATGCTTCATCCCTCTCCTCTTATCCTTCATACGCAAAGGTCAAGGATTACTGCTTAGCTATGGAGGCTCCAGTTTCACCAACTACTATAGACCTTTTTTTGTCCTGCAGAGGAGAATTTTTAGAAATTTGAGAACTTGTTCTCGAATTACTACTACCCTTATTTATACGAAATGGTGTGGTGTTTGTTTAGTCTTCTAGAAGTCCAGCGTCTATCGAACCATTGCTTGAACAGCCATCTTATCCAGCACTGATGTACGCATTGGGTGTTTTACAACTAATAATTGAGGAAATTTATCTAGATAACAGTTAACTTTCTTTATTTTAATGGGAAAAAAATCATAATGAAGTTGGCAGCTGGTGTCTATCTTTCATGAAACATTATTGACTCTTGGAACCAAACACGTTTTGCTGAGGTCAAATTTCCTCAAAAACAAGGTAGACGCAACTCCCTATCGGTTGATTAGCAGCGGCCAATCGTAATCCATTGCATTACTGGTGTGTTTTTAAGGGTTTAAAAGTTTTTATGCTGTCCTAATTTTTAGCAACCGTATTATTAGTCGTTTTGGGCATTTTAGCAATAAAGTACTAAAGTAGTGAATTGCGTCAAATCGTTTCGCACTGCTACTTCTTATTCCTACGTCTTATTATGTTGTTATGAAGATTACTGTGGAAAATACTCGAAACGGAAAGTTTTAACGACGCTATAGTGATTATTTGAAATTGAAAATAAATCCTAACCTCTAGGTTAAATCTTGAAATGCAGATTTCTCGGTTTACGGTAGGCTTTACCAATCAGTTTAAAACGGATAAGAATCTATGCATTTTTAGTGTCGACGAGTTATGTAAATTTATTCATCACGCTGCAATCAATCTCTAGGCCCCTGAACACTACGATTTTGTATGAGACACCTTCGGTACAGAATTCCTTGTTAAAAACTTTCTGTGTAAAGTTGAACACAAAACTTTTGAAAACGTGGTTATAGATAGAAGGGTAATTCGATGATTCTACTCAATAAGGAGGACGTTTGCATCCCACTTTTTCATTTCCTAATAATATGGGAACCATGGTGAGCATTGTCGAGTAAGAGATCCAGTCTGGCTCGACTCATCAATGCCATTCTTGAAGATTCCAGCTTTGGCACATCTTTCCTATTTTCTAACAAACAAAACTACTCTATTGGTGTGCTTTCGTCAGATTAGGCAGATTTTATAGCGAACAATCCCATTCATTCTGCAAGAAAAACTCACCGTAACCTTCTCATACGGACTTGGAAGATTCGAAAATGTTTCGCTAGTTCGTCTTCCTTATAAGCTATGGAGGAAGAAAGATTTAGATTTTATTAGAGAATCTAATGCTAGTGGTACATCACGACGTAATCAAAAGACCGTCGTTTTTTGTTCTGCAAAAAGTTGCGTAGTTTAGGGTTTATACTAATGGTCTCAATGTTTTCGTTCGTACCATGCCTTTCACTCAAACACCTTTTCACTTGCCTTATCCGGTTGAGAAGTTCCGAAATTGCTCTCGTATGCAAGCTATATCGTTTCTCAGGTTGGTTAACGATTTTATTTGGATCTGCTTCAACTACCACAATGATGCTGAAATATTTGCAATGTTCCGAGCCGCAGGTGCTTGCGGTGAGGAACGAACGCGATATTACCCTTTCCGGGAGCTAACGCATTCACTACCACACCATGCGCGTCCTTCATTTTACCTGTTTCTCAGCAACTTCAGCTACGTTTTCATTTACGCTCGTTATCAATAGCAAGAAGCTCCACCAGATCGTCACCAGCTTCATGACATTCATCACATGAAATTTTTATACCTAGCTTCATTCATCAAAAGAAGTTAATATAACGTTATAGTTAATAAGTTAATATAACTTTTGTTTACTGCCTTTAATTTTTTCACGGCATGGTACTATGTGAAACACAACCACAAGGATGTTCAGATATGAGCAATACTCGGAATCTCAGGTGTGCTTCGAACTCGTGATTATCGTTTCGAGGACCTCACATGTTATCAACCACACAAACTGAGGTTCTAGCTTTGTCTTTCTCTCAGCCAGTTCCTTACTTTAGTGGTGCTATTAGCAATCACCAGGAGCTTCGGGTCAACTGGTCTCAGTGACGATTTTGCTTTCTGGATCATTCTCGTTGAGGGGTGATATCTAATGGCATCGCTATTTAAAAAACTGGTTGAGAGAAAGTAGTGGGGTAATGTGGTGGTTAGCGAGGTAGTCGTTATGAAGCAAAAGAGCTAGTTCGATTCCTTACGGAACGCTCTTCTTAGTCCATGTGAGAGCTGTTTGGCTAGGCTGTCTTCAAGATTGCAAAAAAAATCGACGACTTGGTCAGTATTCTACGACAACAGTAAAGGAAACGAAATCCTCAAGCTGTTGGAAGCAACTCGAGAAATTCGAATTCGAAGACAATTGTGGACAACGAGTACGAGGAAAACGAATCGAATGCAAAAATTGCTGGGATCTCTACCCATCTTTTTTGATACATTGTATCAATCCGCTCTTTTTTATTATTTCGATTACTTCCTATACGTTGGTTAGTTACACGGCATGAGTGGCTCGACCCACTTTAGAACTATGTTGGTCGACGGAAGGTTTCATTCCACTCTAATTTTACTGGTTGGTTAGGTCCTTTTATCCTGGAGTTCTGAAATAACTGTACTAGTTCTTGTACGAGATTTCATCTGCAATTACTGGCTCTTGTGGATCGGAGAGAGGTTCCTAGTCTTTCGATAAAGTTTTCTTCACAGCTTTGACGATTATCTGCTTATATTTTCATAATCAGATTTTTATTTCAAATTTTGTACATCTTGATTTGGACAACTTTGTTAGTATCGATGGCCTCCTTACTTTGTTTTCAAATTGGACTAAACGTCATCGCTTACGCATCTAGCAAACCACGTTGAGGCAAGTGAGAATGAACTGGAGGTACTCTTGTCTATGAGGATGAGAATTCGAAAAACATCAAATTATTTTTTTTTTGCTTTTTAGTTACCCATGTGACTCATTTTCACATACATTGTGCGAATCCCAACATCTTTTTATTTCGCTGTCTCGCAGCCGTCCTCAATAAAAGTTTTCGGATTTACGTTCGCTCCACTTAAGGTTTTTGCCTTCTTCCTGCATGTATTTAAAAACTATTGTATGGGTTTTTAAGCGCTGGTCGATTTGATTCTCCTTGGATTACAAGGATAGCTCTGCTATAAAATGTCCTTAGTTCTTCAGCACAGGTAGCTTTTGTGGATCTAAGGGAGCATCGCCTTGCCAGGACTGATCCTCTTCTTGGAGTGACAAGAAGCTTGGTTGCACCACGTTGATGTTGAACCAGGGCTAGCGTTTATTGAGCGGTATCTCTAACACTGTGCTTCCACACCGTCAATTAAACAACAGCAAAATCACACTGTTCACCTTTATGACGCCTTATCTTTTATTTTCTGCCCACTATAATTTTCACGGCAGGATATAAAGCGAAATATAACTTTAATGATGCTGAGATATTTGCAGAACTCTGGACCGCAGGTGTCTATGGTGGGGAACGAACGCGCTATTGTCCTTTCCGAGGAGTAACGCGTTCGCCACCACTCCATTCGAGTCCTCTGTTTCGCCTGTTTCTCAGCTATTTCTATCGATCTTTGCCACAGCAATCACCCGTCAGCGGGATTGATCTGGGGCGCCCAAATCGGCATAGAACCCAGTTAAGCTGCGGCTGTAGTTGAAATCACAATGTTATACCTTTGTTATACCTTTTTATTTTCTGCCTACTACAATTTCGCGGCAGGGTACTAAGCGAAATACAACCACAACGTTGCTGAGATATTTGCAGAACTCTGGACCGCAGGTGTCTATGGTGGGGAACGAACGCGCTATTGTCCTTTCCGGGGAGTAACGCGTTCACCACCATACCATGGCGGTCCTTCGTTTCGCTTATCTCCCCACTAGTTCTAGCTAACTAAGTCCTAAGCTTCGTCGTCCCCCCCCGCCCTCCCCCCCTCCCACAGTTCAGCTGCACGTCTCTTCAATTTGGATGGCCCACTCCCAATAGGAAAATCCCCGAAAACTCGATTAGGAAAAATAAATCGGCCCATCTAACCAGTTGCTCAGCAAAAAAGTCCAACTGTTCCAAATAGCTTTTTTCCACAATTTGGAAATTGAGTTGACTACTGTATTATGCTTTTCTTCTTTTCAAGGTGTCAAAAAGATTTTCCAAAAGTGCACAGAAATCATCCAATTTTCAAATTTAAACCAACGTTGTTTGACAAATAAGTCTTCGTTTGAGCTTCTTAGTTATTTTGCTCTTTTACTCTACTTTGCCAACTGAACTCAGCTTTTGTCATCACATCAAGTACAGCCACAGAGAATAAAGGATAAAGGTCTCGGCGTTGATCATTCCCTGAAGGAAGCGCCATGCATTCGACTTCATTAAGTATCGTTTTCATGTGATTGAATGCATATCTGGCCTTTACAATGACTCGCGGTGGCATACCGATGTATCAAGCCAGTGCTACTATCCTCCCAGACAAGTCTTGTACCAATTTACCGACCCTGGAGGGATGGAAGGTTTGGTGGGCCATAGGAGCAGGGATCGATTACACGTTTGTGTTGCAGGGCGCCTTCGACCACTGCGCCACACGCGCTCCTAAGTACAACCGTGAAGTAGGAAATTTCCTAACTGAAGATTAGGCGTTTTCAGATTGTCTGATCGTTTGTAGATTATTTGGACCACTTAACTTAAAGGTTGTTAGCGAATTTGCTGTTATTTAACTGATTATGTAGCAAGTTATTAATGTTGGAGTTCATTTTTCAACCGTTGACTTCCTCTCACTAGCCGTTTAGTTAGACGTCCACACTGAATTCTACCCATTAAAAGGTTCTGTGTCATTAATTCGACATTCACTGTCATGGCAGTAATCGCTCTTATGAAATATTAACATTTTCGTAATGGTTCGGAATACAGCGACAAGATGATAAATTGCTGATGTACACTAGAACAACAACTGGACCAGTTCATTTTTACGTGGGCTTTTACACGGAAATAATACATTTGCCAGCGCTGACTCTTGAAGGTTTTGAAAGAATTGGGATCAGAACACTCTCTTTTGATCCCAACCTTCGAATAGGTCACATCGAGCTTCACGTGGTTATCCAGTGGAAGAACTATTATAGACGACCGTGTACCAGTCTACCAAAAGTGTCTACGAAGAGAGGATCCACGAAGTTTCATCGTATTCCGTATTGCGGTACACCCTTCCCTTACCCATCGTGTTGGTTCATGTAAGATCTATCATTTCACTTCGCTACCATGCATTTAACCTCGTGTAGCACATTCTTTCAGTTACCCATTGCGTCGATCCAAGTGAGATTCTTTCATTTCACTTGGTAATGCTCCGTGTTCGGCCCTCACCTCAGAAAAGATTAGCACCATCAGTTATTTATTGACCTCTGCAACTCGTGACAAGTGACGTTCTGTCATCAGTCATAAACATTGATTCGGGACGAACAAGCTTTTTTTGAAGTTGCTGCCGAATAAATCAATACCGAACTAGTGAAGACTAGTGGAAGTGGGAAAGGATCGGCGCATTTGAAACAAAAGATCGGAATGAGGAGAAAACCTTCTTTCCTTCTAGTTCACCGCTCCCGTTTTTATCTTCTATGAAAATTCATTTGTCGAGTAGGAGAAAAATCGGTATGAGAATCGATTGATCGTACGATGTGGTGGAGACCGATCATATAGTGGCTAGGACAAGATGGGCATTTCTTATCTAACCATAGCGCGATCTTTCTGTATAGTTCCGGTCGTCATCTACCCCACTCAAAGACAGATTATAGACAGAAGCTAGAGAAGAATATCTGTCATCTCTAAATAAGAGAGCTACAAACGAAGTATGGTCGGATTTTGGACTAAATAGTTTCCATACGTGACTGATTAATCAAGGAAGAGACGACCGAAAACCGACTACTTAGGCGACGCAGAAACTGTAAGCTGAGAAAGATTTAAGCAGAGAATCTGCTTCATGGATCACATCGAAACCGTGGCTAACGTCATAGAACTCTATCGGAAATACCACCTTGTCGTATTTTAACCTTTGTGGACTGAGAAAAAGAGTTCGAAAGCACCGAAACTAGTGCAGTTCTATCACCTTGTCAAAGAAAAAGTGAACCCGTCTTATATAACACCATCCTGCTGCCATGTCAGCATCGCAGTAGTACAATTCTCAGTAGTACAATTCTGCAATCGGCATCCTATTCTTCTCCACCAGAAAAGCAGCTAGTCACGGCAAAGCGATTTTGTCGAGTCTGGCACCAGGTCAAGAGAGTAGGTAATGAAGATTCCGACCAAGAAACGAATAAATGTTGTTGGAAAATCTTCATCAAACCTTCGCTTTACTTGTATTTATTCCCATAAATATTATGAAACAAATGATATGTTCAAGAATTCCAACGGAGCAAAAAGAATGATACGATCGCGCATGCATCGGAAGAGTACGCCGTAGAGGGAGCGCTAGATAGAAAACAAATCGAGATGGATCGTTCCCTAGTTGCAGGGACCGCACCCTTCGTGTAGCAAAGTCGTTGTTCTATTTGCATGGAGCATATGAATGACATGAAAGAAGAATACCGCGAAAGAAGAAGACCAGGGGTTTGCCATGTACTGGGCTTTTCTAGGAAGGGAATATGTACCACATTCACAACCCTTGCGTTATTTTTTTTTCATTCGTGCAACTATTCTTCTAGGATCTCCTTTAGCTGATGCGATGTTGGTATAGGTCTTCGTTGTCGTTGTTGTTGATGTTGTTGGTCGACGGCTGAAGTTCGGCGACTTCGCCTTCCTCAGAGCCTGGATGTATTTTATATTAGAATACTTTAATTATTCGGTGGAAAAAAGGCCAATGTATTAATGAGGATCAAACCTTTGAACAGACGCTATATTGAATAGAAGGGTTGCTTACCGTGGTGTTACCAGTGAGACTGGCCCACGTGTTGTTCACGTGGCGTCGCGAGCAAGACACACCCCGGGTCAAAAATATCATTTTGAAATAGGGCACCAGGCCATGTGTGATAGTGAGGCATTCGTCTTTCCGGTCCATCTCTGGATTTTTGAAATTTATTGAAAATGCCTCAAGAGTCTTGCGCGTTGATGTTTTCGACTTCTGCGCTAGGATCCGCACAGTCACTTCAAAATCATCACCATTGTGTTTTGTGCCCTGCGTGTACCTAGAACGGTGCTTTGACGAATTTTAACTTTCCCATCTGGACGTTCTTTTATGCGGACACAAAGTGGTCTACTCGTTTCCTCTCACCGGACGCGCTACATGAGATCAAGTATATTATACCTAAACTCATGCAATCCCCGTCTTTCCCGTTAGGACAGATCATACAGTTTTCTGAGCTGCACAAACGATCACAGAGACGGTTGCGAACCAATTGACGGCGTAGGGTATTGCGTGGGATGTCAATAATCGTTACACAATTTCCAAGACCACTTCTTCTTAAAAACTTTTTAATGGCGTGACTTACTTTATTTGATATGAAGGGTAGCTTAAAAGAGATCTTACTTACGTCCGAAATATTATTTTGAGGAACTACCCAATGTTTTCCTCTAACCCGAGTGGCTTCTACTTCGTAGCCATTGGAAATGGCTGTTTTTCGTGTCAGGTTTTGCGATTCCTTCCTTTCCTCTTCTCCTGTACACACATTTTTAGCCATACGGTACATGTTTTTGATAGGTGCTCTTTCGTGTGTGAAGGATGAGAGGAGAGGTAGTGAACTGGAAGGTTTTCACTACTTAGCTTGGGATACCATTTTGTTATATAGCCACTCACTGAGAGCTTTATTTGGTTGTTTAAGAATGGAAGCCAGTTCTCGGTCGGTTTTTCTCGTGTAAATTTTATATACTCTGACTGTCGGTTTAACAATTCCAAGCACTTATCTATCTGTTCCTTTGTGGAACAGACGATGAAGCAGTCCAATGTTTTTCATCAATAAGCAGACACGAGGTTGTTAATATAGAATTTATTAGAACACAATTGCTGACGTTTCGGCGGTTTCGCCTTCTTCAGAGCCTGGAAAGGTCAAATTGAGATGCGATCTACTCAGCCAAACACTTTCATAACCCCAGCAGATAAAACTTGATAAATCGATTTGTATTCGCATAAGAAACAGCTTCATTCAAACACCTACCGTTTATTTGT
>UYYA01004443.1:0-83140 GCA_900624975.1 Angiostrongylus costaricensis
TGGCAAACGAAAACTAAGACGAAGCACCCCACTAGGCACGCATAGGATACAAAAGCATAGTGGAGACTATTTTGAAGTAAAAGTCAATATCCTTGCACAGGAGTCCAAAACACCAGCGCGAAAACTCCTAGAGGCTTTTTGGATCAATGCCAAAAACCCTACAATGAATAGCAGGGATGAATGTCCGGAGGTCATACGCGACCTGATCCCGTATGTTCGCATCGATTTTTGATGTGGGATGGTACAGTCGTCAACCACATGCGACTATAATCAGCTGATCTAAGCTTCCTCATTGGAAGTCACGAAAAAGCGGTGGGTTTTTCGAGAAGTTGTTGGTCACGTAATTACCAAGGAGTTTTTCGTCTTTTTGTAAGTGTTATTGAAGCCTTTGGCCTAGTAGATTGTATATCAGTATACCCTTCCAGGCTTTGAAGAAGGTGATACTGCCGAAACGTCAGCTAGCGTTGTATTGTATTGTGTTTTTCTATGGAAGTAAATGTATGCTGTTTAAAAACCTCGCGATTGCTGAACAAGAAAACGACGCATTAATATTCCAATGCCGAGGTTAATAAAAAGTCGATACTGGGAACTACTGTTTGTAGAGATAGATTTTTAGTATATGAAATTTATGTTCTTGATAGTAGCATTCACATGTTGTCCATTCAAAAGTTTTTACAAATAGTTTAACAGGCGACTTGTCGAGAACTGAGCCATCTCTGGCTTCTTAAGTCCTCACTATAATATCCACTTTCAGAAAACGTTGAGAATAATCAAAAAGACCGTCCATTCAGCCTTTCCTAACGTGCGAATTTTTTCACTGATGATTAGCCAACAAGTAGAATTGTAAGTAACTGCCACGACCGACTTTTTATTAACCTCGGCATTGATCAAGTGATTTTCTTCGTATTTTTGTTGAGCAAACGCGAAGTGTTAATATTCTTTGTTCACGATTAAGCTGACGTTTCAGCGGATTTCGCCTTCTTCAGAGCCTGGAAAGGTTAAGTTGATAGCAATCCACTCGGCCAGACGCCTCCATAACCAAACAGTTGGTTGGGTTTGTCTCTTGTCCGCCAATTGTACGTGGAATGGTCGACTTTGTGTGAATTTGCCACGCGGGATTTTTTCCGTAACTGCCGTGAACAACCTCGAGTCTAGGTTATAAAAGTTTATAGCAATAACAACGGTAGAATAATAATGTGATATGTGACGATATGTGGTTAGCTGGATATATACGAGCGAAATTGAAATGAGAACAAGTGATACAGTTGAAGGAAGCTAGGCCGACACTGGAGTTGGAGCACTGAGGAACTGAGGGACTGGATGAACACCGGCCGAACGCTGCGAACACTTGAAGGCGAATGCCGATGAGCTGCCTGTATTACTTCTGTAGTGGGTGGAGCTTTGCCAGAGGGAACTAAAGACATCGTCTAGAGAGAGGTTCTAAGAATTTTTTCTACTAGCACAATCTGATAGGGCTAGCGCAGCTGCTCGTTTGGAAACTTCTTTGGGACGGCAGATGCTGGAAAGTACATTCGGCTGACTGCTGCTGATTCCGTTCCAGTCACCTGCGAGACAGCTGCATGAAATGGTCGTTAAGAGACAATTTACAGAATGTGCGGGAATAGATGCATAACGATTACAAGTAAAACAGTTTTTGTAGGAGACATAAAGTAACATAGAAATAGGAACTATTTAAGGAAAATTTATTTATTTGATTTTATAAAGTAATCTTTAGCTGACGCGAGGTTGGTATAGGTCTTCGTTGAACACTAGATTTTAAAGTGATGAACATCTATAGTGATGTCTGCTTAGCGTACTCTAGGATTGCTGTAACAATAGAAGCGCACTTCTTTTTACATGACTACCAAGGTTACTGCAGTATCTGGATGAAAATAAGAAATAAACCCTTGCTGTGTATCGCACACGTGCTCTTGTCATCTCATACATATATCTAATGGAAGAGAAAATCAAGGGAAACAATGAGTGTTCGACATTTACCAAGAGCGAAAAAAGTCAGTTTTATGAACTCGAAAGACCGACTTTCTATAAATCTCGACATAGTTAGTTGATATATTTATTTATATGATCTTATAAACTGATCTTCTTAAGCTGATGCGTGGTTGGTATGGATCTTCGTTGTCGTTGTCGTTGTTGTTGGTGTTGTTGGTAGATGGCTGACGTTCCGGCGATGTTGCCTTCCTCAGAGCTGGACGTATTTTATATTAGAATACTTTAATTATTCGGTGGAAAAAAGGCTAAAGTATTAATGAAGATCAAACTTTTGAGTAATCCTCCCAACGGTTTATCGCCTCGTCGTGACTGGCAAGTGTTCCTTGGTGTCGGACTGCGATGTACACCGGGAGGATTCGTTCTCCTGGCAGGGTCTGCCAAGCTGAGAAGGAGTCCGTCGTTTCCACCAGGAAGCCTAGCTAAGCGTAAACCAATACCAGGATCCACCACCGTCCGGGTATCAAAGTCGCATGAGGTTAAATCTCCCTCTGCTGATCCACAAGGGCTGCGACTGCCCGTGGTGGTGAAGACCTGGAGCAAACTTTGGCTAGGCTAACCTCGGGACTCCAGGGAACCACAATGGCTTAACCAGTAAATCTCCGAAAAATGTAGATAGTGCTGGGGCCCGCACAACCAGTGAGGACGGGCCATTCAAGTGACAAGTATAAATAAATATATTAACTATCTATGACGAGGTTTATAGAAAGTCGGTCTTTTGAGTTATTTAAGGAATAGTTACTATAACATGGCACGCTACTAAAAGAACGCTCTTCGGCACCTTCACGGAATTTTTTTATGCGTGCGGTCAACCTTTGTGCGGAAGAGGGAAAGCATCAGGCATTATTTTCGTTTCTGTTCATTTCCAAGTCGATTCCATGTTTAAGTACATTGGATCTTGTATTTACATTGACAACAGCACTAACAATTCACAGTGAGCAGCATGAATCAAGTGCATACGAGTGGTGGCGCATATTTTGAAGATATACTCTTGAAACTGGTATTGAAGATCTATACAATGATTGTGTAAGTTGTGGCATATGGAATGAAAATGATGATTGGCCACTTCCAAGCTCAGAGGAACACTCGGCACAATCAAAACAGACATGTGTAGTTGTATTTTGGTGAGTGTCAGTGGAAAATGGGACAATCATTATTGAAACAAAAAATGAAAAGAGTTTATATCGATGTTAGCGTTTCTTGAAAAATGTTATTGAAATAGCTTCATAACATTTAGTTTATTTAGGCTATGTTTTACTATTCGTAGTTCTTAAATATTACAGTAAGAAATCGCAAAATTTGACTTTTATTTACCGTTCATGGCAGGGTGTTGTGTGAAATACACTACAAGGATGCTGAGATACGAGCAAAACTCGGAACATCAGGTAGACTTTGAACAGGCGACGATCATTCCGGGCTCTCACGTGTTTTCCTCCACACCACCCTAGGTTCTTGTTTCTCATTTCTATCAGTTAGTTTGTTACTCTTACGATAATGTTTGTAATTCCTTCAACGAGAACGTTCGAGTCAATCGGGCTTAAACGCGGGTTTGAAGCTCAGCCGATGTTCATAGTTTTGCTCGTCTCAGCATGCTTGTGGTTGTATTACAATAAGAATTTATTGATCTTGGTGAATTTTTGTTTGAACGGTCTAGCTTTAATTCTGTTAAGTTTATGAACATTTAACAAACGGAAAAGTGATAGCAAAGAAGTGATTGCTTAACCAATTTATGGCTTATTAAGGAGTTGCGAGAAAAAGTGGAGAGGAAGTTTAATTTAGTATCACTAGTCATCTAACGAAGGGCTTAACCACAGCGAAAAATGCTGCAATTTAGGTCGTTGAGCTATTGCTTTAAGAATCTCATACCGGTAGCACTTTAGCTTTACATACAGCACCTGTGTCTAAAATATCGTCAAACCATTTGAATGAAATTTGAGAGCAATCTGTTGATTTCGTCATCTGTAATCGAACATTGTTTGTTTGTCATGTTTTTTGAGCGGTTCGTAAACTAAAGGTAGCACGTATAATTTCTGCTTCTCCATGATGTGTTCTTGAGATTGTCGTTTTTAAAATATTTTTTCTCTTGTTTTGAGTGCATTTATTCTTTCTTTCATTCTTCCTTTCTCTCATTTTCTTCCTCTTGTTCCCATTCTATCTCTTTCTCTTTCTGTCTTTCTCTCTTTCCCTCTCCCTCTCTCCTCACATTTCTGAAATAAGCATTTTCGTTTCAGCACTATGGAATGCAGGTTAGGAGGAAGCACCTTTACAGCCCAGAAGTGAATCTTGGCGAACTTCTTATGCGATTCTTCGAGGTTTACGCTCAGGTCTGTGGAGCATACTTATAGTGGATTTACGTTTGCTATAACAGCTTTCATAGTTTCTATGCGAAGCTAGAAGTATTAAAAATATGAATGAATTCGTTTACGACAATGTACTTTAAGGACCTATTTGCTATTTTCCCATAAACCTTGGTTAATTGGTGGTGTGTCATGAAACAAAGCTCTAGGTAAAATTTTGATTCTACCAGGTCAATATAAACTGAATACTTCGATATCAGTTAGATATGTTCGCAGTTCAAGAGCGTGGCTGTATTTTCTGACCAGTAATGCTATTATCTACGAATATTTCTCACAGAGGGTTACGAGGCAGTTAATCGCGAGGCAACGTGGCAGATAGTGGGTTAGTGGTAGACGAAAACATGCTTCACTATGGTACATGTGGATCAACCCCCAATTTCTGCACCACCAATTTGACACATATCTTCTGTTTACGAAGACGTATGCATCCTTGTGTGAGCGTTTCCTCATTTATGTATATCGTATTCTGTGGCTCACTTGGGCCAAAAGCCAGAAGTCAAGTAACAGGAACGTATATGCGAGGCGTTTAGAAGTCGCCTCCAACAAATAGGCTCCCCATCTACTCCTGAAGAGACTGGCAAGCTACCTGCCAGTATATCCAGCTCCCACGTTCACAGCTCAGCAAGTTATACGTGGCTATCAAATGCCAAACAGTAAAATAAGAGGACCTTATTCCCATTACCTTGAAAGAGCCTTCGATACTGCAGCGTTGTGTAGGACGAGTATAGAGTAGCTACCAAAACCTCAGAGCAATTCTAGGCTGCCCTAGTCTCGGAGGACTAAGGTGGCGGTCTGTGGCTTCAATGGGCGCTCACCTGCGTCTGAATCCTCGATAGAGGATTTGATCATGCAAGCAAGAAGGGTTAACTATGACGTCATCGGACTGGCTGAATCGAGAAGCCACCGCCCATTCAAAGCCATCTGCTGTATAGGAGAACTGTTCCTCGGAACAGGCGATAGAATCAGAAGCTTCGGTGTTTTCCTCGACACGAGTTTGTCCATCACCATCGATTCATTCGAGCAAGTAACAACCCAGTCGAACATTTACGATTGGAAAGGTGTAAATCAATACCGGCTTTCATAATTTTCGTCACCTTCGTCAACCTTCGTTACTTTAGCGCTTTGAAAGCTGATAACTGTAAAATCACCAAGAGGCGTCTTTAGAGCTAATCTCTCGATCTACAAGCAACCGCCAACTCACTTCCGAACTTGCAAAACAATGCGGACAGGCGATAAAAGATCTTAAGGAGAGAAAAACAGCAGCAGTTATGGTCGATGTTGCAGAGGATGGGAAAAGCCTTCTCAAAGCCCACCGAAGCTTCGCCAGTTACAAACCCACGAGAAATCCACTCCGACACTCAAATGGAACAGTTACAGCATCAAAAAGATAATGAAGTAAATCATCCACATTGTCGTTGTCGTTGTTTTTGATGTTATTGATCGATGGTCGACGTTTCGACGACTTCGCCTTCCTCAGAGTCGTACGTGCGGGACATCATGGCTCTGAGGAAGGCGAAGTCGCCGAAACGTCGGCCATCGATCGATAACATCAAAAACAACGACAATGACAACGAAGACCTGTACCAACCTCGCGTCAGCTTTAGAAGATCAGTTTATGAGATCATATAAATAAATATATCAACTATCTATGCCGAGGTTTATAGAAAGTCAGTCTTTCGAGTTAAATCATCCACATTCACAACTCGGATCATTTCAATATCTGCGTATTCCTTCCTTTATATGAAATAAATTACGGTGTGTACATCGTCTTACCGACTGTTCCTTCTAAAATCCGATACGTTGCTTTGTCCGTGAAGAATGGAACTATACCTTGTTCGGACAGGGCAAGATGTGAATACCTGAGGAACATTCCGCTAATCCTCATTGATATACTTGGTCGGCTGTTCACACTTTAGCAGTCAGAACGGAAGGTTATTAGAACCAATTCATTAGAAGGTTATGTCATTGTGAAAAACCGGTGATCTCAACGATATCGGCAGCTATCACCCAATTTACCTACCTGGTTGTCGTTTACGAACTTTTCCGTCGAGCTATGCTAAACGGAACACTGAGCGAAAGGCTCTTATTTGAGAAACCAGGGTTACGAAAATGGTTCAGTTCGATGGACCACATCCACACCATAACAATACTCACTCAACTATCGCGAGAGTGCAAGGGACCGCTCTGTCCCACTTTATTGGATTTAACAAACGCATTTTTTTCAAGTGATAGAAGCGGTCATAGGAACTTTGTACATTCTGAGTTTCCATTCTCCGAATATAAAGATTCTTCGTAGGCTATATACAAATTTTACAACTAGGACATCACCATTCTGTAACGATATCAATATCAACGTAAATAAAGGGGGTTCAACAAACAAGGCGTCGTTATTTCTGCAAATTATTTACTACCACCATGAGAATGTCATGCGAAGATTAGAATGGGAAAACAGGAGTCAAAGGCGGTATTAGGAAATAACACCACCTACGCCTCGCTGATGATACTGTGTTTATAACGCTAAGCATTAGTCAGGCAGAGACTGACAGTCGACTCTGGTAACGATTGGGAAAAAATTGATCTTTGACTAAATTTCCAAAAATGATACTCATGAAGAACGTTGATTTCGTATGTGGCATTAACGTTCAACGGAATGAGTAGTTCCGAATACTTCAACATTGTCCATCTAAGTCAGGAGGTCAAGATGATAAACAACTTAGCTCCAGAGTTGAGCAAAAGAAACCAGCCAGCTTGGGTAGCTTTCAATCGCATCGAGGAAGTACGGAAGAGAACAAAGAACACCCAACTCCATGCCCGCCTCTTTGACTCCTAGATTCTTCCTGCCTTAACGTATGCGTTAGAAACCTGATCGCTTCGTAAGCAGAATGAAAGTGCACTCAGCGTTTTAGAACGCGCAGTCGAAAGGGCGATAGTGTCCTGCATCACCCAGATGAGTGAGTGAATCCTAAGCTCCGAGCTACGTTAACAATCGAAATTTGAAGACGGCATTCTATGTGCTGTATCGGTAATAAAGTGGGCCAAATGCATGATGCGTATAAACGACAACCCGTGGACAAGAGCCGTTAGTGACTGGATTCCTTTGAATTTTAAACGCACAGCAAGAAGACCACCGCCTCGATGGTCAGAGTTTTTTATGAAAACTTTAGAAGGAAGATATGATGTTCAACGAGTCACTGGAGTGAGTAGAACTTACTGTTCTACTCTTGCACACGACAGGAAGGAATGGAAGATTTTCTGGTGTCCACTCGAGCCACTTGTCGATCAGTGGGGCAACAGGTGTTACCGGAAAGTACTATGGCTATATATCTTATAAGTTTAACAGATAGTACAGGCAATGGGGACAATGCGACGTAAACCCATGGGTTTTCGCGTCAGATTGATACCATGCCCACATCCTTGCTAGAGTTAGTTTTCTTATTTTGCCCAACATCGTCTCCTGATTAACTAGTAGGCAAATTTGCTTACGGTTAAGTCGTATGTAGAATGGAAAATCTTCTCAATTTTTCATAATGTAATTCAGAACTTTTCATTTAAGCAGCAGTTTTTGTATGAGCGACATTTTTGCGTGATATTATTAAGCATTTTTCAATCCGTAACTCCAATTAATTGAAAGTTTTTGTAAATGATAACGATCATTTTCTTCTGAACTACGTGACAAATGAAATACAAACAATGGAAACGTGAGAACGGGGAAAACATTCGATCTATTCACCTAGGAAGTGAACTACGAATATGTCGGCATATCGGTTATGGATATGCGGTACACATTGAAAGAGACTCGTCACAATGGAGAGAAGAAACTAGCCATGTTATCGATCGAGGATCCTTTGTTAATCAGTGGGTTCAATACTGCATTCTTTTAATGGATTTTATGTTTTTTTCTCATCTGTATTTTCTTTCTTCTAGATAACTCGAAGACTCTCTAGTTCTGCTAGAATAGCCACAAATTTAACTCTGCGGCGAAATCTTTCTAATTGTATTAGTAAAGTCTTTATTTGTGGTTTAATAAATGTGTTTTGTAGCTATTTCCCAAGGAGGTCTTTTTTATCACAATTTCTCGTACTTTAGTGGTCATCACACAAATAGTGAAGTATACTAAACTCTTTGAATCACTTTCTAAGGTCTTTTCGGTACCGATTAGCTAACCATGGCTTGCGGTAAATATAATAGTAGTACTGAACAGGATCATAGTAAAGCAAATCGTCCACATTAATTGCATCGTCACTGTTAGGTTAGTAGTTTCCAACTCTTTTTG
Organism: Angiostrongylus costaricensis; assembly: GCA_900624975.1. NCBI lineage: Eukaryota > Metazoa > Nematoda > Chromadorea > Rhabditida > Metastrongylidae > Angiostrongylus > Angiostrongylus costaricensis. Next base: position 8,638 of record UYYA01004443.1, read on the forward strand.
TTTACTTCAATATATTCCTTTTATTTACTTATTTTTGTTTTACATGACTCGTGTTCACGTATACTGTGCGGATCCTAGCACTTTTTTCATTCCATTTGTTTCCTCGCATCCACATCCACGAAAGTCTTTGAATTTTGCACGTGTGAGTTCGACTGCTGTTTAAGGACTGTTATCTCTGTCACGAATCTCGTTCAATTCTGGCCGTGTCGGTACTGCTAGAGCATTTCTGGGTTAATTTAAGGGAATAAATTGAGTCCAGACAAGTGTGGCTCTAATTCCGTGAGTCCGGAGAGATGAAGGGCTTGATGCATCCGAGGCGGTGTGGAGCCAATATCGTGCTCGTGATTAATGGCATGACTACCACTGCTCTCTTCACACCCTCATTACAAAATTCAATATTGCTGTACTTGTCACTGAAACCCTTCCTATTTGTCTTTTACAGTAACCATTTCTGAATGAGAATTCGGAAAATATGCGCCGTTCTCTCTTAGGCTTAAAGTTTTAATGCATCATGAAGCTTCCGGGCGTTAATTTCAAGGGACTGAATTCAATTTTCCAGATTTAGAGGAACTGTGTCGATACGTGCTTTTGCATTTTTGATATTTCTAAACTAAACTTTAAAATCTTTTCGAATGAAGGTGGTCTTTTATAAAAACTAGAGAGCGAGACGAGGTCTCTTCTATACATTTACAAGATTCTTAAGTCCCCTAGTACTGTAGCACTTCAGTTATCGATAAATTGTCGTGTACTATCAAGGAACTGTAAGATTATCAATGTACTAAGTAGTGTTATGTTCGAGATGAGAATTGATTTGCTATTTGTGCTCATGATGCGGGTGCGTGTGGATCACGTGGGCCCATGTGACGCAGTGCATGGAGGCTCCACTGCGACACACAGGTGGAGTCGATCCCCTAGCACATGCTCCACTAAGCCTTCCATCTCTCCGTGATCGGCAAATTGGTACCAGATTTGTCTGGGAGGATAGCAGCAATGGCTCGATACATCGGTAAGCCACTACGAGTCATCGTAATACTTTTTGAAGTCGAATGCATGGCGCATCTCTTAGGGATTGATCAACCCCGAGAGCTTTGTCCTTTTATCCTTTATTTGTGCTCATACCTACTGTAATTCCATGTTGCTATTTAGAGCGTTGAAGCTCGTTTATTGTGTCCTTTCTTTAAAAAACTTCAAATGAATGGGGTGTAAGTTCTTAACAATCTGTATCGTATCGAATTTTGTTGACTTTGGAAATACGACTATTAAGAACATGTTCCGGCAAAAGGGAAAAACGTGCAAGCAGATGAAATTCACTGAGAGAAATACATTTTGATTCCAATCGAAACACATATTTCATAGACACTATCTAAAATTTGATCTCAAATTATCTTTCAACCACTGAAAGCTTTTCTTAATGTGCAAGTGCATCTGACGATTCTCGTGCGTCATCGTCAATAATCCCGAATACAAAACTACTGTGGACACTAAAGAACAGAAACAAGGACGCCTCATACCTTGAGCAGTCGTTTTTTCAATGTATTGCCGTAGTTCGTCATCGATAATGTCATTATAATACTCACCATTCTCTTTTATGAAACAACTACATTGAGATTACCGCTACGATTTCGAAATTGTTGGCGATTTTCCATGTGGAAGTTGGTATTCCTTTCGCGTCGAAATTCAGTTTTCTTATGATTAGAATAAATGTGAAGATCTAGATAATGGTGTTTTATAGTGCAGAATAATGAAGAATTGGTAATGCCGACATTTCTCAGTGATGGATTTTGTTTAACTAATCACTCATTAGTATTTTCTTGGATTGTTAAGCTAACACGAGGTTGATAAAGATGTTTAATCCGCTATCGTTTCGATATCTTCGTCCTCATCAGAGTCGATGCTCCAAGTTGGTCGTCTTCTCGATGTAGTGTTGTCGTCGTTGCACCGAGACTAATCTTCTTCACGGCAGCGCTCTTTTACAGAGGTCTCCTGTTGGTATTGATTACTACTACGGAGGTTAAATGATGGCCGATTTGAAAAATATTGTTTTCCTGTTCACTATGTGCTCATTAGTATATTGTAAACAGCGATATTAGCAGCATGGTATTAACTAGGAGGAAATGTTTGGAGTTACTGTACATCCAAGATTGAATGAGTCATTTCTGTTTCCTGACAATCTGATCAGATGTCTAATTCGATCAAAACTATGTGAAGGTCATCATCTGATTATACAATGTCCGCGAAAAGTTACTCAATTGCTTTCTTTTCTCTTCACGAATGAGCATTCCTACTTGCTATGTTCGAAGACGCTATGTAGCACCTCAGTCTTATTTGTAAACTTTATACATTTAAAGCATTTTAGGAGCTCCAAATTCTATCTAACTATGAGAAATCTTGTTGTGAGTACTTGGCTGTAATCAACTGTAGAGTTTCTGCTCTCTCTTCCTCTAGTTCTCTCTGTCGTTTTTCCTGTTTCCCTTTTCTCTCTGTTCTTTTCTTTCTCTGTGTGCGCACCTCTCATTTTTTCCTTTCGATACATATAAGAGTACCACCATCCATCATGGCGAATATTTCTATCGAATCTGGATGTTCAAGGTAAATAGAGGTGTTCGATTGATGAAACAACATGTCATTCAACTGTTGGGATCTTGGGTGACCGATGAAGTGAGCTGTTAAGAAATGTCAACACGATCGATTTTGTGACTTATCCGAAGTAGATGGCCAGTGAGTTCGATTTCGATTTAAATCATTTCGTATTCCCAGTGGTGATTTAATCTCTTGCTGACAAATACAGTAGTCGGCAATTCTATTAGCTCTATAACACAGTGTGAAGCAAGCATGTAGACCGTTCTTCCTACCTTTTTTCCCATATATCGTTTTTCTGTAATATTTTTTTTGGTAATTCGACAGTTCTGCTTCATCCTGTGTTATCAAACATTTTTCTGAAGGTTTCATAACATACGCTTAGGTGTACTTTCTCGACAATGTGTTATGAGTTATTGACTGTTTATGAACAATTCCATTTCATTAGTATTCTGTGCCGACCGGTCTTGTTATCCCAGGCTGTGAGAAAAACGCCGAACGAAAACGTTCTTCAATTAAGCAACGTGCAAAAGTTTACTTTTCGCAGCTGCTGTGATTCGTTTTTTAGTAGCATTCGTACCAGAATGTTATCACATGTTCTAAGAATCATAAATAGGTAGACTTGTACACACTTACATTTACGGGAAGCTACCAATGTTATTGTTTATCGTGGGCTTCACATCGTTCAGGCATGAGGAAAACCATGGTTCTAGGTTTATCTGTTATAAATCTAAGCATTCGCAAAAATCCTGAGTGCTGTAATCGTCGTTCAAATATTTTTGAGCCATATATTTTGAAGAATGTTGCAAATCCATTACTCATCATGCGAAATTCAACACGATGGCGTTCAACGTTGATGACAAGCACAGAAGTGCATGTTGAGTTCGGCGTCAATGTTTTCTGAGACAATGCGATGTGAGGACTTTGAGCAGCAAATGGATATCGGTGTTTCCGTGATGATTGATTGCATTTTTGTATTTGCCATTACCACAGAAATATTTGTAATCCACTCTAAATTTAATCCATAATTGTGGAACATGGCTGTAGTTTGTTGGCAGAGGTAAATCATCAAATGCCTTGGAATGCAGTGGTGCATGATTCTTTGTGGGTCACTTTTGTCAATAATACGGTAACAACCAGTTTCTTGATCGGCTCCTTTTCATCTGCCGAAAAGTCAGCTTATTCGTGAATAAAGAAAAATAACACCTTGCGTTTGCTTAACAAAAATACGAAGAATTACGAAGAAAAGAATTAATTACTTGATCAATGACGAGGTTAATAGAAAGTCGGTCGTGGGAGTTTTAATTGGCTGGAAATTTCCTGAGAAAAGGAATGTTTTTCATATGTTAAAGGTGCTTTTTTAAACAATTCTTCTTTCTTACATATTTAATCCAGTTGAAGTCACACCGTTTTCGAAAACCAACACTTGACTGAGCTGCTGAAGCAGCATCATAGTACTATTATCCTTTAGAACCCAGTCATTTTTCCTTTTTTTCCCAATCGAAGTCATTCTCCGATCCATCTCCTCGAGTCAGGTTTCCACGACCTGTTACAAGGTATGACGCTATGGGGTTCTTTGGTTCCTAAATAAACGTTTGGTTTTCGCGACATTTCGATAACAGGATGTTCTCTGCATTTTCCACATTGTGGCATGTTATCGGTGTGTTCGAAACTGGCTGCACCTTTCCAAGAATTTAAACTGCGATTTCAGCAAGAGAATACAATTTATCGGTATTTACACTGAACTGAGCATTTTCGTCGATTATTTTGTGGTTTTTTTATCAGCTGTTTTACGCATTCATATAATACCTTACTACTCAATATTTGTGGTGTCTTCGCAAAGGACTGTGCATCAACGATCGCCGCGATTCTTTCTGGCTTTCCATATAGAAGTTCTCTGCTATTTCTAGCATTCAATAGTGCCGTCCACCGGTTAAATAGCTGTTGACGTCGAACTTGCCATATTAACTCAATTACTTTCTTGTTCAGCAATCGCGAGGTTGTTAAACAGCATACATTTACTTCCATAGAGAAACAATACAACACAACAGCAATCATGACTGACTCATCAACCATATGCGACTATAATCAGCTGTTCTAATCTTCCTCATTGGAAGTCACGTAAAAAGCGGCTCTGAAGAAGGCGACACTGCCGAAACGTCAGTTACTGTTGTGTTGTATTTGTGTTTTTCAATGGAAGTAAACGTATGCTGTTTAAAAACCTCGCGATTGCTTAACAAGAAAACGACGCATTCATATTCCAATGCCGAGGTTAATAGAAAGTCGATCCTGAGACCAATTACTTTCGTTTTGTGAGAGTTGTGATTATGACTTTGTAGATAGAAAATTTCCTAGTCCTATTTGTTTTCTTGTTTTTCCTTTGTTTTTCTTCGGCATTAAGTCAAGCCCCTAATAGCGTATGAGAGATCTTCGTTTTTTTCAGTTGCCGTCCATGTTGGATCTGAACACTAAACAAGACATATCAATGCGTGCAGCAGTTAAAAAGAATTCGCATAGAGCATACAATTCGTAGCAAGCCAGCACATTGTCCAGCATGGTCTTAAATTTACTTGTGTACGAAAGATTTTAATGTCAACTGCTTACCCTTTCGGGATCAACAAATTAGGACCGGAATTATCTAAGAAAGTAAAAACTCCGTTCACACATTCATAGTCCACTGAAAGTCATTGTACGACGAAAGTTTACATCCCCTCAGAGAATGATCAACACCAAAAGCCTTATCTTTTATCTTTTACACGAAAAATATAAGTCATCACAGCGTAGCAGAAAGGTAACGTTGCCAGTGATTGTGTCATAGTTCCTCACTAGAGAGAGAGAGAGAGAGAGAGAGAGAGAGAGAGGGAGAGAGAGAGAGTGTGTAGTATCCGAATTGTGACATAAAACTTCTCCCCCGCTCAAGGCTTATTGTTACAATGGATCACTTCCATTTGGTTTCTTAAATTATTTTACGACGTTTCCTCCATATTCGAACATTTACTGTAGTGCCGGTGGTGCCAAAATTACCTGCATAGTTCAGTTTGCAGTTCAGTTTTCTATTGTTATCGTCAGCCTGCCACTATACTTCAGAGTTGCTGATCACTTGGACTTGTGAATGTCAAAGAAATGTCTGGAGCACTGAACATTTCTAGTCAAGAGTTTTAAGTTTTCATCAGAAAAAGTCTTTATTGACGCTGGATTCAGCGATTGGAAGAGGATAGAAATCAATTTCACATTTTGCACTTTACCCTCTTTATTCGAAGGCGTGTTTTTTACAGTCAATCTTTATTGAGCGACCTGATAACGCTCATAATGCTCACATAAGCCATGGGCTCTCATTCCTTATTAATTTTTCTGCTTAATTTCGTGCAAATGAAAAAAGACAACACCACCGAAATTTATCAACAAGCGCTACTATGACTGTTGGGAGACCCCATAAAGATTCCGTTTGTGAATTACGAATGGTTACAGAAGGCAGCAAGGAAGATTAAGAAAGTAAAGGAGCGTTTTTTTTGAGATCCGCGATGTCAAAGTAGACAAGTTCAATTCTGAAGGTACAGGCATGATCTGATATGTAGATTCCTAATTCTGTACAATTCGGATTGTCGTAGAATAGTGAACGCAAGAGAAAACATTTTTCAGAGCAGTCTGACAATCATGTAATGTGTAATTCACTTTTAATGTTATTCATTATATCGATTTCACCTATTTTTCATATATATTTTTCCGTTATTATCAAATTATGCGCACCAATGTTGACAAGCTTGAGTTGATCGAAGCGACAAAGATTTACAGGTCTTATTCAAAATTAGTCGGTAATTCAATTGGAGATTATTATGATGTGATCTTTTGCCATTAGATTCATGTGGGAATAAACTGCAAACCGTTTGGCTAACAAAGAAAGAAAAAGGAGGGAGTAACAGTACACGAAAAAAATCCCGTGTCGATACGGTACTACGAGGGTTGCTCACGTAAGCGTTATGACGTCAGTTCTTTATAAATACGAAAATCAACTAGATGTTTTTCTGGGTAAACTGACTGAAAGCCAAAGCAGAGGCCTCAGTGGTGCAATGGGTAGCGCGTGAGTTGGTGGAAAGGGTAATCATGGGTTCGAATTTGTCTTGAGTTCTAAGTTTTGAAAATTTCTCAACACCATTGTAGTTGTATTTCACACAATATCCTAGCATAAAGAAATAATAGGCGGTAAAGAAAGAGTTAAGGGGCGGATAGCACAGAAATTTATTCTCCCTAAATAACTCCCGTTGATGGATAATTGCTGATGGCACCTTTTGGGCAAGAAAGTGGCTGAGAGAAAGGCCAAGAAAGGCCGTCAATGGTGTAGTGGGTAACACGGGATCCACTGCAAAGGTAATCGCGGATTCGAGTCTAGTTTTCGGTCCAAGTTTTGCAAATATTTCAGCGTCATTATGGCTATGCGTATTTCTGTCCAGATTCCACTTTCATTCTATGCTTTGCAATAGCTTTCAAGCTTTTTTGCACTTCGTGTCTTTGTGCTTCCCTGGAGGCCACTATGACACGAGCTAAAATTAATGTCACGTGGTTGTTCTAGCGGAAACTTTCTTCACTCATTCATCGTGTTAGGTAAAGCTGGGACTAGGTTTAGGTTGAAATGTTAACATAATTTTTTCTTTTCACGACAATCCATAAGCTTCTGTTTTGTTGTATTCGGTGTTTTCAAGATCTTTTTTTTGCTAATATTTAAATGATCAGGTTTTTTTATACGAAAAAACCATTTCAAAATGACGATCGGGAGCTCATCTGTGCAGTTCTTCTAGATTAGAAAAGAAGTTTTATTCTCAGAATCGACTTTCCATTAACTCCTGCATTGGATTATAAATGTGTCGTTTTCCTGTTCAGCAATCGCTAGGTTGTTATACAGCGTACAATTACTTCCATACAAAAACATACAACACAACAGTAGCTGAAGTTTCGGCAGAATCGCCTTCTTCAAAGCGTGGAAGGGTACACTGATATGCAATTTACTGCGCCAAACGCTTCAATAACACATACAGGCGGGCGAAAATCTGTATAGTAATCACATTATCAACAGCTTCCTGAAAACCCACCGTTTTTTACGTACCTTCTACTGACGAGGAAAAGAACAGCTGATTAGAGTCGCATACGGTTGATGATTGCACCACCCCACATCGGAAATCGATGGAAAGAGACGGGGTTAGATTGCATGTGACCGCTTGGCATTCCTCCCTGCTATTCATTCTAGGTTTCTTGGCATTTAGAAGTTTGCTCATTGAGATGTATAGCTTTTCGAAATTCGCTATAAACCAATGTTTATAATCACAATTTTAGCTTATTATTTACTACCTACTCTTTTTAACGGCAGGGTATATATTGCGAAATATAACTTCAATGATGCTGAGATATTTTCAAAACTTCGGACTGCAGGTGTCCGCGGTGGGGAACGAACGCACTACTGTCCTTTCCGGGGAGTAACGCGTTCACCACCACACCATGCGGATCCTTCGTTTCACTTGTCTCTCAGCTAGTTCTGTCGATCACTGCCATCAGCAATCACCCGTCATTAAAGTTATATTTCACAATGTTTATAGTTCGGTTCTCAAGTCTCCACACCATTTTTCGTTTTTGCTTCCAGCTACATCGATTTTCACATTACTTTTCAGCCAACGAGGTCGGTCGGTCGTCTTTCAACTATGCATTGGTACGGTCAGCGTTTGAACAGGCATTACAGGTAAAACTTTTAGTTTCTGTCTTGGAAGACAGGACATACGATTCCTTTCTATCTTAGTTTTCAAGCTCCCCAAGCCTTCCAACTGCTTATTCGGATATTCTTCTCTTCATTTTTCTTGACTTTGTTGTGTTTTGTACACTGGGGATCCTAATGTTTTCACAGGAATTTTTACGTAATGCTATCATTTTATCTTTCAGTGGTTACTCTGCAAGTGTGTTGCTAAAAATATTGCAGTTAATTGAAAATTTTTCAATTTACGACTGACAATGATTTATTTTCAACCCGTTCCTATCCTATTGACACTTTCTTGTTCATGTATTGGAGCGGTCTGTACAATGCGTTGAAGTCCTGAGCTCGTATATATGTGTGGCTCATAGTGAAAGTCTCGTTGGAGGCGCCACCGCCACACGTGGAATTGATCTTGGCACCCATGACCCATCAAGCCTTCCAACCCTCCGGGGTTGGAAAATTGCTGCCAGACTTACCTAGGAGGATAACAGCACTGGCTCGATACATTGGTAGGTCATCGCGAGTCATTGTAAAGGTCAGATATGCATTCAGGGCGTATCCCTCATGGATTGATCAACGCCGAGAGCTTTTATCCGTTTTAGTGAAAGTCTCATCCAAATGATCTAATTGGCGTAAACAGTGGCTACTTCCTTTCTTCTAGTCAAGATTCATGAGTTTTATTAAGGGTCATCAGCGAATGGAAATGGGAACGTGGCGATGTCACTAGTGTTGTACTTCGATTTCTTGTCCTATTTGCGCTGAAAACTCGATTCTTAATTATGTATCGAAAAATTCCATAGTTTATTTCAGAATGTTGTCAAAAAACTCCTTTTTATAGACTTTCATAATTGCTATTTCATAGTTATTAATAAAGCTCATCTTCTATATGTGATTTTTCCGATACATATTAGGGTTTTATAACGAAATTCATCGCCTTTCCAACGGAACTCTTTTCAGATCCTCAAAGGTGTGTTCATTCGCGACCGTCGATTCGGAGTCGAATGGCGACGTTTCTATAAAGGAACGATGATGTCACTAATAATGCCGTTCACGCAGGAGCAACTACAGTATAGAAACTGGTTAAAAGTGGGTAGTTTTTTTCACTCATAATTCGCTAGGCATACGGATTTTCAAAAGTATAAATCCTTCCTTAGAGCTTCGTACTCGAGTACAAGGAACCCGAACAGCCACCATCAACAGTGGTATGTAACACGCTGCTTGCACCTGTGAGTTATAAGTGGTCTTTCGTAAAGCATTAACACTGAAAAAGAGATATGTCAATTTTGTATGATGGCATTGCAGTCGATCGATCTGGCGAAGTGTGCTCTTCAGCGGTATATCATGTCACTTCCACGAAATCCAAAACCACTAGAAATTGTGGATCCACGTGACTTGGAGCGAGTGTCATCGACGGCATTGACGTGTAATGAGAACGAGAACAGCTCCGAAATGACGTGTACGTCGTCGTCATGTTCAGATGATGTCGATCCTGTCATTACTGCGCCCATCGATAGAATTTCGACGACACCATCCGAGAAAAGCGAGGGTGATTCGTCTGAGGTAGGTCTTCAGTGCTGTTTGAAAATGTATGTCCTGTTGATGGTCTCTGGGTAGGTTTTTGAGTAGCAAAAAAAGCAAAAATTACGAACTGAAGATCGTTTCAAAGTGGGAACATTATGAAATAGAAACAACATAAGTTATACGAGAAGTGTTTCACTAAGTTGAATGAACCAATATGTTTGCACTCAAGTTGCATTCGTTTTTGTCGTCTTAGTCTGTATATTGAGAAGGAAGTGCTAGAAGGTTAAATGCATCTGTATGTAAGGATAACTGTCACACTCTCGTAGAAGTTTTGGGCTTTCTATTTTCAAGTGCCGGTGATTTGGAAAGTAATGGCCAATTTCGCCTTAAAATATGTGCATTCATTTGTCATCCTTTTCGACCCATCCAGTTTTTGATGCTGATAAGCCATTGGATTTGGAGTACCTGTTTTACAAATTCTCTTTACAATGGTTTGCCACAGATGGCCGCATCGTTAATTCTTCCAGCGTTTACGGAACTTATGCTACAACGATATTAAGGTTACATAGTGAACTTGACAAAGATGACGCCTCCGATTTGTTTTCAATTTTCGTTTTCACATTGTGCACAATACATATGCACATTCCATTGTTTAGTATTTTAGGCCGAGCAAAGTTGTCATGCTTTGCATGCAGATGGGAAACATGAAGACCCTATGATCCACACAATCAAGGAGACATACAGAACACAAGAGAAAACGGCTACCCTGGCCGCTATCGTTGCTGGTGCAAATCGTTCAAAATCACAAAACCTCACTGACGATCTGGACAAGAGTAATGGTAACAGCACCTCGTCGATGAAAGATCATCCACCGTCGCCATGCGAAAATAAAACACCAATCCCAGCAACCATAAAAGCCACAGCTGCAGGTCCAACGGTGAATGGCCGCGTTTTTCATAACCAGCATTATTATAAAACGGAACGCATGACATCTGGGTCGCGTGACATCGCAAACGGAGTTGGGAAAAGACCTCTTGGATCCGGTGGCAATAGCGTACGACGCAAACCGATCGGATACGCAGTGGCTATACAGCAGCAGCAATCGAACGCAAACTATTCAGCTAATAGTCCTTCGTCAAGAACTGGTGCATCGTCGCGGAAAAACTACCAGGGTGTCTATTACAAACGGAACGGTGAGAAGAACGGAGCTGTACGGCGCGACACCACACCGCGACTGCCCTCGGACGACGGCGGTGAGTCGAGTGAGCGGGATTCAGTGAAGAACGATGGCTATCAGGTAGTACGCCCTAGAAACCGACCTCGCCACAAATGATAGAGAGAAGTGCTGGACCAGTTTTCTCGTAGTGTGTTCTTCCTTCATATTGAAATAATGCTCCTATTATTTCACCTCCGTAGTCATATGTCGTTGTAGACCATTTCAGCGAGTAGTTTATGATTCTTAGTTGTTAGTTTTACGAATTGTTTTCATTAGATGGTTTCGATTCCGTTGATGCACACGTAACACCACGTTCTAGTTCGATTTTTTCTTGTGATCATGTGCCTTTTTCTTTCCTTCCTTCCTTTGATGTTATTACTCCGCGTCAGCTTGATCGTTCTCATTAGCGCGTTACGGTAGCTTGTGTTCGGTGCAATGTCGTGTCGACTTGCAAACGTGGCCACGACGACGGCTTTTCCGACGTCGCGGACGCAATTGCGGCGTTCGAAATTTTTCACGCGCACAGTCACATTCCTTCAGCTATTGTTGCTTAGTGATTGGGTCTTGTTAGGTTGATATATCAAGATTGGAAGTGTTTTGTGCTAGGATGTGCACTAGCATGTGACATATGTATGTATTATTCTTATAATAACTGTTTGTACATAGATTTAGCATTTTTATAGTCCATTTCTCACCACTTGCCCAACTGCCGCTGGCAGCTTGGTTTTCTCGAAATCCACGACATTTTTATTACCGGTTATCGCTTTCGCTATCGAATCATTTGTACCCGAGACTTTATACATTGTTGAAGAATTGTGCTATTGATCTAACCCGAATGCCTTTTTTTTCTTTACCACAAGTAATATTGTTATTATCGCTGTATTCCACATTTCTATATGTCTTTTCACTGGGGTATATCGTTTTTCGTCATGCATAGGAGTCCCGGAATCATGCAATATGACGCATGGCGCAGTGGTATAGGAAGAACTCGTCAAAGTGCTGATAACATACTAATCTTACGAAAACATGATCCCAGCATTTCTACGAGTTCTTTGTAGAACCAAGGGCGCTTTTCAGTGATATGGGTACGAAGTATGTTAGATATAGGTGTTGCTAGATCGATTAGCCCATTCATTCACCTCTTCTATAGTCGGTTATTATTGATTATAATTGATATGCAATTGTTTGTTGAACCAATGACGATGATGAAGTGTTGATCGGTGAGAGGTGTTTCACTCGATTCGTTCCTTCATCCATTCGTTTGCACCAATCGGTGACAATTCTACGGCTGCTACCAACATGAAACCTGTTACTATGTCTGATGTACGAATTAGTTTCTGTTCATTCAATATGTGGTGATAGTAAACGTTGTTGTTGGTGCTTCGTTGTGTCCTTTTCCTCTGAGTCGGTTTAAACCCGTTAAAGTATTTGTGACGTGATATAGTTGTTGTTTCGAATCATTTAAATCGTCGTCTGATGGATTTATGTCAGATGTCGGTGGACACCCATGACCTCAGCCTTCCTAGCGAATCGTCATCATCGTCATCAAATTGCGTACCGGTCCATGCCGGTCATTCATCGCAGACAGAGATAAAAGTTGAGGTAGAGTGGGGTTTTTGAATTTCTACCAGTTGTCTAGATCAGCTAACAACTCTGATTACTACTACTACTTTAACGTGCTTCATAAGCTAAGGTATGATGGAATAGCGTCATGTCGTTAGTGTATTCAGAATTCTAAAATGCCTAGCTTTTTTGATATGTGGCATAAAGATTGTTTCCTACAACTTTTAGAAAACATACTAGGAAGTACAACTACAATGAATTCTGGGTTATTTACAAAATTCCGGGCCACAGGTGTCGAGATCGAACCTCGAAATGAAAAGTGGTTACATTGTAATTTATACTATAGCTTCAGCCTAACTGGGTTCAATGGCGATTTGTGCTCGCCAGATCAATCCCGTTGACGAGTGGTTGCTGATAGCACTTTGGGCATGCAAGGTGTGATGGTGAAAGCTTTAGTCCCCGGAAACGGTAATAACGCGGTTCGATCCCCCCGCAGACAGCTGCGGTTCGGAGTTTTGCGAATATCTCAGCACCCACAACGAATCCCGCTGACGGGTGATTGCTGATGGCAGCGTTAGATAGATAACTAGCTGATAGAAAGGCATAGCAAAGGGTTCACTGGTGTAGTGTGTAAGTCGCGAGTCCGGAAATGGTAATAGTGATACTATCCGGCCCGAGGTCCATGTTTTTCGAATATTTCGGCATCATTGTGGTTATCTTTTATTTCATACACTGCTATGAAGAAAAATTAGGCAGTAAATAAGAAGTGGTTACATTACTAGGAAGTTTTCGAAATGACTTTTGAATGTTTCAAATTGCATTCTTTGCTCGCGTCAATGTGAAACTGTTTTTGTTTTCATATTGGATTTTAAGCTTAAATGTTTGTGGTTTTTGTCTTAAATTTTAGTTCCGCTTTTTGTTGTGTTTCAGAAGGTGAATCACAGCTGGACGGTTAAGAACTTTTCTCACTGCTATCAGGAATATTTGGAGAACTTTGTGTATCTGTCGAGAGGCGATGAGACCTTAACATGGTCAATCAAAATATACCCGAAGGGAAACGGCGAGAACAATAAAGACTTTGTGTTCTTGTGCCTCAATCGAGTGGTAAATTTCACTTTGTTTTGTTGTTCAAGTAAGGCCGTATTATCTTGTTTGGTTAAAGCATACCAATTCATGACAAAGAATTCTCAACAGGCATAATTATTGTCGTCATTTCTTTCATTGTACTATTCTACTGTGCTGGGTGAAGCCTGCTGTTTAGGTCAACAGCAATGCGAAGTCGACGAAAATAGGTTTTAAGTCTCGATTTATGCTCCGGACAGCAGAATTTAAGGAGATCGACGTGAGTACATCTATTTGCTTTGATGTTTAAGTGGTAGATTGTTGTTTTTATTCCAGATGCGTATTCATCCAAATCCATCACATTCGGATTATGTGTCATACATCAAAAGAGATATTTTGTTTCCACAAATACTACCTAAAGATTTGATAATAGTGAATGTTGAAATTGACGTAGCTGTTGAAACGATCACAACTACGACGGAGCCGATAATGGTAAGTGGACGTCGTCTTTCTTTTTCAATGTGAACATGATTTAAATCTACGAGTTTGGGCTGCTCTATATGAAAGATATGAGACTGATGGAATTTGCTGAATAGACACTTATTAACGGTGTTTAAGGAATCTTTAGGAAAATCATTGACGCTGAAATATTTACTGTTTGGAAATGGTTTAGAAAACGTAAATGGCTTGTAGATTCTCAAACTGGTGTTTTATTCATGTTCACAGCTCTTATTAGGATAATTGACGTGATTAATAATAACTAATATTATGCATTCATAATGGTTATCGTACTCAGAACATCGCGAAAAGTTTTCGACTTTCGTTGTTCTCAGTTCCGAGATTTTTGTTGTTTCTAACGCTATAATAGTTGAACACACTTGAGACCACATGTGGCTGGTGACAAGTTCTTTTTTCAACTTTATACCGTGTAATCGCTAGTAAATACATTAACTGTGCGATGGTGTGTAGCAAATATGTGTACAATATAGACGTAGGAAAGGTATAATTAGTTATGCTAACGCGTGAGACACATTGAGTCCACTTCTGAGTAAGGATAAGTGCATAGTTGTTTTGATCGGCGTCCAACACCGTAATTCGGTGTTTGGGGAACTATTGTGTAGTTTCCATGTTAGGCACCCTCTTGTAGAACGCTTGACCTGCTAAAATTTATTGGTCAAGTATAACTGCTTAGTACGCTACTCTTTGTAGACATCAAATTGCGAACAACAACTAGTCGAAGACTATCAACGTCTGTTCCGTGATGACTTGCTGACGGATTTCACGATTCGAGTTGGTGGCAGGGAAATTCGAGCACATCGTGCAATACTTGCTGCTCGGTGAGATTTTTCAAACACATAACAGCGAGCTACAGATTATTTTGCTGATAGTTTTTATGTCTTTTTGGTACTGAAAATGTTAGTGGATTATAGCCTGTTTATTTTACCATATTTAGATTCAGTTGTGATTCGCAGTAGTTTGGTTTCGAACATCTTGATCATTAGAGCTTTACGGAAATGTCGAGATACATAAAATCTTGTATGAAACAGAGTTTAATCATGTGTTTTATTTATTCAAAGCCGACCACCTGTCCATAGATGCATGGTTGTGTACTCGGAAAAGATGTGGTCCAGAGCATGTTTAATTAGAAGGCTTTTTAAGTTTATTTTGTAGAGTTACCGAGAAATAAAAAATAGATAGATAAATGGAGTTTTCACATGTAATGTGCTTTTCAAGCAACAATTATCCATTGACGGAGAAATGAGATAATGAGGGTGAGTGATTTTGTTTTACGTCTTATTTAATAAATGAGATTTTCTCAGGTCACCGGTATTTCAAGCGATGCTTATGCATGAATTAACAAATGAGACAAAAAGTGTGGGTCATTTTTTTAGTATTCTTTTATTAGCTAGTGGTTTTCTATTCTCTAGTGGAATTTCCTGTTCATTAAGGGAGTTTTGGAAATCTGCGATTTGGACTATGAGGTGGTGTACGAATTGATCTATTATATTTATTGTGGTCGTTGCCAGAAAGAGATCGGCGATATTGCTACTGATTTACTTATTGCTGCTGACAAGTATCGACTTGTTGAGTTGAAAGTTAGTGGATCAGTTTTCTGTTCTTCACATCTCAAATCCTTCATTGAAATTGTACAAGTCAACTTTCTCCTACTATACTAACTTTTTTAAGGTATTATATATCACTACAACCTGTAAAATTGTTAGTGTTATCTGTGAGTTTAAACATTGTTAGGTTGTGAGTTGTTAATTCAGTATAAAGCGTCCCTCATTATATCATGATGTTAAATTTAAGTATCTGATTGAGAAATAACTATGAATTTAATCAGTCGTCATTGCTTTTAATTTCTCAAATTTCAATGACATTTTTATGATTACTAAGTCATCAGACGTCACTCGCTCATACATAGTAAATATACAGTCCTGTTCTCCTAGTTCCACGTTTTATTTACCAATCCATCAATCGATTACTTCTCGAAAATGATTTGTTCATATGTATTATTTGCTATTTCCAGAATCACTGTGAGAAATTTCTCGTTGAAAATTTGGCGAACGAGAACGTCTGCCAGCTATTGATATTGGGCGATTTATATAATGCAGAACGTTTGCAAGAAAGAGCTGTGCAGGTATTTTAACTGTACCTTTTTTTAAAATTCTTGTTAGGAAGGAACTCATCTGTAGGTTTAATTACTATGTTTTTGAGTTGCTCGGAAAATTCTACGAAACTATTGGTAAAATTTTGTTTATCTATGAATCTATGAATTGAATCAACAACAATATGACCAACATTATTTTCCGTATCGCTCTTCGAAATTAAATTCTGGCTTCCCTAATTTGCCTATTCTGTGATAGCTCTGTACCCTTTTCGACTAGAAGCCTTGGAATTATAGCTTTGCAATGACAAACAGCGATGCTGGGATATTTACAAAACTCCGGACCGCAGGTGTCTGCGGCGGGAATGAACGCGCTATTATCCTTTCCGAGAGTAACACGTTCACCACCACATCATGCGGGTCCTTCGTTTCGCCTGTCTCTCAGCTAGTTTTATTGATCACTGCCGTCAGCAATCACCCGCAATCTTATCCGTTGTATTTACTGCAAATATCTCAGCATCATTAAAGTTATTATTTCGCAATATACCTTGCCATCAAAAAGGAGTAGGCAGTAAATAAAACGGTTAAGGCCATGGAATTAGCTGAAAGAAACTCATAAGATTTCGGAACCCTATCAACAACATAGTGAACGAGTGGTGATATTTGTTTGTATGTGGCACCTTCTCGTCATCACAAATGAAATGTTCCGGTCCAAATCGGCTGAATTCTTAAACTGCCGAGGTTGCCTAGGTTGCAAATTATCGTTGATTACATGGATCGATGTTTCCTAGCGAAACCGCGTGAAATAGCATCGAGTGAGTTGTGGTTTGAGAGTATTGCACAGTGATCGTCGTGAAAAACTGAACCACACGTATCTCACCATTTACCATTTGCATAATCTCATAGATCCATCCTAACCTTAATTTCCTAATAAAATTTTCGAACCTAGATAGATTTTGTTGACCCACACTGAGGTGTTAAGCAACATTGTGGTGTTTTGTAATACTAGTGTATCGCTATTTTTTTTATACTATTCGTTACACACTTTCTAAAACGTGCTTGCACTTTTTAATAGTCGTGCTTTCCAACTAGTTCAAATAAAAGGGAAGGAACTAAAATTGAGAGTTTCTTCTAGTTGTTAGACTACTAAAACAGCTATTGGCAATGCAAAGCTACATAAGTTGACCAGTGTCAGCATTGATTTGAACCATTAAAATATATTCAACTACAGCCTCAGCTTAACTGGGTTCAATGCCGATGTGTGCTGTCCAGATCAGTCCCGTTGACGGGTGATTGCTGATGGCACTGATCGATAGAACTAGCTGGGAGACAGGCGAAATGAGGGACCCGAATGGTGTGGTAATGAACGCGTAGGCCCCAAGAAAGGGTAATAGCGCGTTCGTTCCACACCGCAAACACCTGTGGTCCGGAGTTTTGAAAGTATCTCAGCAACGTTGTGGTTGTATTTCGATTATTACCTTACCGTTAAAATTGTAGTAAGCAGAAAGTGGAAGGTAAAAACATATTAAGACACTCTTTTTGCCCTGTTAGTTGAAAGATATATTTAAATTAGTGCCAGTGTACCTGTATGTTTTCAGATGTTTAGTTATCACCTGATTTCTATTTCTCGCATTGTTTCTGTCTCCGAACTCGAAAAGATACTAGTCTTTAAGACTAATGCAAACTTCAAATGTGATAATGCATTTTATTTATGCTATGATGTTTATCTAATTGTATTTCGTCTGCCCGCGATTCTCCCTCCACCCTTTATTGATTGTATGAGATGTTGTTTAGCTTTTTAGTTCATACTTCAACGTCCAAAGTACATCACTTCAACACCAGGGTGGGATGATATTTTGAAGCAGCACCCGCATCTTGTTACTCGTATTGTGAACCATTTTGATAAGGTCAGTATACGTCAATCCTAGTTGAAGTTTTTTTTCTTTCGCGAAAACCTATGTGGAGACCCCGTATACAAAATCGCTGAAACCTGCATGTTGAAGGTTTAAAGTGCACTTTCTAGTACTTATTCAAAACTTCTGAGCACAGTTTTTACCTGGTAGGTCGTTTTATGTGTATCAATCCATACATACATTTTTTCAGGCTCCTACATCGGGTAGTGCGACTTTGGATCCGTTGGCGATTCCTCCACCATCGTTGTAAATGCAATTTCTATGTCTAATCGACCAGATTTCAGTGTACTGTTCCTGTCATGGTTTGTGTTCTTCACCTTTACTTTCTTCCTTGCTCCATGGTCATCGTTCTGCTATGCTTTTTAGTATATCAAAAACTGTGTGCTGAAAATGTACTGATTCTTATCTGATCGCGGAAGTCTTTTTGCTCACCGCTATAGAAATTCACCAATGCTGTTGCTGTCGAGACGAGTCAACGACAGAAACACTCGCTTCTGTGTTAAGTCTATCGCTATATGGGTATAGGTATCTGCACTATTCTGTATTCTGCTGCAGTTACTAGCATGTGCTATTGCTATGTAGTTATGTTGGGTCATTTATTTACAGTTTCTCTTTCTACATCAATAATGTACCTAGTTCTATATTTTATTGCCGGTATCGGAAGTTTTATGTTTTAAGTCCTAAATAAATTTGTAAGAAACGTGGTAGCCACAGAAGCGTTCTTTAGGGGATACAGTTCTATCTAGCCATTGATCATGACATGTTTACTATGTTAATATTATTTTTATGTTAATAATTGAACTGACAGATTTTTGTGGTTCATATTGTTTGGGAAATGGGTTCAAATAGAAGACATTACGGTCTCGACAGCGTACTTGAGGATCCGTTCATGCAATACTTTCAACCGTCTGATTAAATTTGGAAATAATTTCTTCCGTGTTCTCGAATGTATTTTCTAAATCTGCTAAATCCTAGTCATTAAAACTTTTTAAACCTATTAACTGACTATATTATCCAATTGTCGAATCGTTCGAATTATCCTCAACGTGAAGTTGTAATTTTCTCCTTGTGAAAGAAGAATCGCAGGGGTAAAGATGTGTTTGTGTGTTTGAAATTGTTGGGCTTACACGAAGTTGATAAACAACTTTTATTTGGATAACGTCTCAATGTCTTCATATTCAACAGAGCCGATGAGAGGAGTCGATAGTCCACAGTTTGTTCTTCCCGATTTTGGGGCCTTCATCGTCATACTGAGACGAATCTTCTCGTCAGTGGAACACCGCACAAATGAGGCATGCTGATCTGGCAGTGTTTTTTATACAGGGCTGATGTTGTTGATATGACTATCCGTTGATAATAAATTGTTTTTCAACGGGGAGTCCACTCTGTGGCAGTCTGTATTATGTTAGCTAGCACAAAAAGAATAGCAAAACAATTTTAACAGTTAGCCAACGAAGACGCCACGTCGAGAACAACTGCGGACCATCTACTTGGGTCATCGGCTCTGATGAGAACGAAGACGTCGAAACGTTGATCATCAGCCTCGTGAAAGCTCAACAATTTAAAACATGGTGATTGTTTTACTACTGAGGTTAAATGACGGTCGGTTTGGAAATTGTATTTGTATGTTTTCATTATAATATTGCAATGAGTGCCCTTTTGCACATTTTGCTTATTTTCTTTCTCACTACACAGTACGCTTAATCGAATCTATGTTGAATTGGTTGGTTAACGGTGTTTATTGTGAATATTCATACGTTTTAATACACATTTATGTAGGGAATAAATTACTTCACTTCAAGCTTATGCTGTTTCTTCGTGCAATTTTAACCTGCACTCTGTCGACGAAGATCTCCAAGTTTACTTCTAGGTTTGGCTGTTAATTTCGAGGATTTTTGGTCTCTGTGAATATCGCTGGGTCATAGTTCCCAGGATCGACTTTCTCTTAACCTCGGCATTGGACTATGAATGTGTCGTTTTCTTGTTCAGCAATCGCGAGGTTTTTAAACAGCATACATTTACTTCCATAAAAACACAATACAATACAACGCTAGCTGACGTTTCGGCAGTATCGCCTTTTTCAGAGCCTGGAAGGGTATACTGATATACAATCTACTAGGCCAAACGCTTCAATAACACACAAAGAAGAAAGACTCTTTGGTAATTACACGATCAACAACTTCTCGAAAAACACCGCTTTTTCGTGACTTCCAATGAGGAAGTTTAGAACAGCTGATTATAGTCGCATGTGGTTGACGACTGCACCATCGCACATCAAAAATCGATGCGAACGTACGGGATCAGGTCGCGTATGACCTCGGGGCATTCGTCCCTGCTATTCATTGTAGGGTTTTTGGCATTGATCCAAAAAGCCTCTAGGAGTTTTCGCGCTGGTGCTTTGGACTCCTGTGCAAGGATATTGACTTTTACTTCAAAATCATCTCCGCTATGCTTTTGTATCCTATGCGTGCCTAGTGGGGTGCTTCGTCTTAGTTTTTCGTTTGCCATCTAGGTGTTCTTTTATACGAATACACAAAGGTCGGCCCGTTTCGCCAATATATTCATCTCCGCAATTATTACAAGAGATCAGGTATATCGTACCTGAACTCATGCAATCACCGTCCCTGCCGTAAGGGCAAATTACGCAATTTGTTGCTTCACACAGACGGTCATACAGGCGGTTGCGAACTAATTGGCGACGTAGAGTAGCCGGTGGTATTTCAACTATCGCTACCGATTCCTCTAGACATGCCCTTCTTAAGCATCGTTTTATAGCTGCGCTTACTTCATCGCTTATAAAAGGCAACATAAACGGGATTTTGTTTTGGCCAAGTGTTTCTCGTGGGTCAGTTCTTCCTGGAAACCTGAGGTAGCAAAAATATTGCGCTATATGGTTAAGCGCGAGGTCGGGGTAAACTTTAGCGCGTTCCATTTATTGGTACTACTTGCGGTAAATGTCTATTGTGGGGTAGAGCAGAGTGGTTAGTGATGGGGTCTACAAGGAAGGAAGGTGCTGGGTCGATCTCCTCAACGCTGCCCTCTAGTCCGTGTGAGAACGCCTTAGCTATCTCCAAGAATGCGAATAGAATCGACTCGATTATCATTCTAAGACACTCATAAGGAAGAAGAAATCTTCAAGCAACAGTCGAAACAGGGAATGCTTGAAGACCTTTGTGGATGATGAAGCGAGGAAAATGAATCGAGTTCAAAAAGTGCTGGGATCCGCACAGTAGATGTGATGAAAGGTCATGTAAATAAGTAAATGTCTATTTGGTGTAAATATAACATTTCAGAATTAAAACAATTCGAAAAGGTGTTGAGAGAAGCAGCGAAGAAGAAAACATAAGTTCCTGTGGATTGCGGTAGTATACTGGGACTCGTCAGATCTGTGTAGTCTCGCTAACTGCACATCTATGCACATTCATGCCAGGATTATCCAGTCAGACAATGCATGACAACCTTAATGTAGTGACAGTGTATCCGGCTCACGCAAGCATTCGTTTTCATTAATCATTGTAGAGACGGTTGAACACATATTTACCACACACAGTGACTTGCGACCGCCTAGCGATATAAGAAGTCTATATTTCTGTCCTCTCAGACAATTACCAGTTTATTAAGTTTAGAGTGATGGATCTCTTGGTTTGTCCGAATCGTCGGATCAAGCCAGGGACCACGTACTTGTTGCAAAGTACTTCTTACTATTGAGCTACATACGGTTCTGATAACAGCAAAGTGTGCTTTCAGAAGGAATTCTGCCAGCGTATATTAGCGTTACCAAACGAATCAATAATGATAATCGAAGCCGGATAACCAGAGCCAGTTTGGTATCTCTGAATTACCTCATATGCTAGACTCTCACGAAAAGCACCGTCGTGGTTGTTCAGATTTGCTGTAGCATCCAGCAATTCTCACCAAACCAGCGCGATGAGGCGAGTACACATGAATGCAATACGCGTCATCGAACCAATGACCATCGTTCGGCAACGGCGATCACAACCATTGAGCCATCAATGCTTCAGGGAGCATGCTGTGCCGTCATGTGACTAGACAACTGCTCAAATGAAAAAGCGGTTTGATGGAAATTACTTCACGAGGGGAATAACCAAATAATTTAATTTTGCTCAATTAACTAGATAAGCTTCTACATAGCTTAGCAAATCTTATGTCGGCAGTAGACTGACAAGAATTTAGCAATGGAGTGTTTTTCGCGAACCATAGTCTTCATGTTCATGTTCAATTCTGAATGAGGCTCTTTTGTATACTACTTAAGTTGGCAACGAAAAAGTAGTGGTAATAAATCAGATCGAAAATCGGGTTTGTTCGCTAAATCACTTTTATTCGACAGTTTCTACAGGCAAGAAGATAACCGTCAGCGAAACACTAAAACACTGTGGTAGATATTTTTTGCCCACCGGTTCCATAATTGACGATCTAAAAGATGGGATTCGTGTGGATTTCCTGGGACGTGAAAGATATAACAGAATGGATGGTTCTTTTAGTCGCAGAGGACATATGAGCAGGTTTCGTTCCGAAAATTGACACGGCAACGATAAATAGTCTTCTAAGTAGCTGCTCGTGCAGCAGCAAGTTGTTCGTGACAAAGTTTTTCTTCTAAAAAAAATCACCTGTTGTCGCGTCGGTCGTCGAGTGCCTCGAGCGGGCGCTAGTAAAACCACTTCTCCTTGTCGCGTGCAGAAGTTGATTTCTTTCCGCTCTAAGGACTCGTTGACCACCATAACTTTTTTCTACGGTTCTCGGGAGGAACTCTAACTAGACGGACGGTGGTCCTACAGGTGTGCGGTTGACATCCCGAGGAATGTATGTGGTGGCTAACGGCACTTGTCCAACGGTTGTCGTTCATACGCATTACGTGTCCGCCACTCCCCCCCTCATCATCGACAACTCGACTTCGAGAATGGCGTGTTTCATTTTTGATCGTTGACATAAGTCAGAGTTTTCGATCCCCTCCCTCACTTGCGTAACACGGGATATTCCCAGCATCGTCCATTCGACGGCATGTTGTATAGTTCTGAGTGATCCTTCATCCCGCTTACCTAGCGACCAAGTTTCTTATGCATATGTAAATGCAGAAAGAATCGTTGAGTCGGAAAGGTGGGCATGGAGTCAGGTGTTATTTGTTCTGCACACTACACCCTCGGTGCTCTTGAAAGCTCCACAATCCGCTCACTTCCTGCTGCTCAATTCTGCAGCACAAGTCCCTCATTACTTTCCGATCTATACAGACTTAGCTGGAGCATTCGGAGATACTCGTTTTGTTGAGCGTGAATGGGGTTAACGAACCTATACGTTCTCGGCAAACATCGTTGTTGTGAGATTTGGTAGAAGACCAATCCATATACAGGCGTTATCGAAGTCAGAAAGAATTAGTTTCACCTGGTTAGCACTTGACGTTGTAAGAACGATGTCATCAGTGAATCGAGGTTGGTGTAACTTCCGCCAGTCAATTTTCATGTCCATGTTGTCTCATTCCAGTATTCGAAAAACGGTTTTGTAGGGTGTATAATTGTTTTTGCGAGTTTTTATCACCTAACCTAACCCCTCTTTTAATGTCGATGTTAATATCGTTATGAAGGATAAAGCTTTCGTCATTTATCAATCCCTGAGGGATTCTCCATGAGTTCGACTTCATTCAGCATCGCTAGAGGTGACTGAATGCACATCACATCCGTCCTTTGCAATGACTCCAAATAACCTATTGATGCATCTATTCAGAGCTGCTATCCTCTCAGACAGCTTTGGCACCAATTTGCCAGCTCTGGAGGGCGGAAGACTCGGTGAGGTTGGCCGCGGAATCAAGCCATGTGTATTACAGGGCACCTCTCATCACTGCGCAGCACGCATCTCTATTATCGGTATAGAATGGCGACCTTGGTGGTCAGATTTTTATATAGCTCATTTCCATCTCAACTGGGTTGGAAACTCAGTGCTTAACTTTTATTTGTCTATTATTTTTTCATGGCAATGTAGTTTGTGAAATAGAACCACAATAATGCTGAGATATGAGCAAAACTCGAAGCCCTATATGAACTTCGAACTCGTGATTACCCTTTCTGAGAGCTCATGTGCTATCTGCTGCACAATCGAGACCCTTACCTTGCCTTTGCTCAGCAAATTTTTTACTTTAACAGCGCTATCAGCAATCCGTTAATAGGAATGGTCTAGAGAGCACAAATCGGAATTGAACACAGTTTAATGATGCATGGATAACAGGTGAACTCCCGGAAAGAGTAATCGCAGCTTCGAAAATTCCTAGCTCCACTTCGAAAACAAACCAAGCTGGGTAACAGACACCCGCCTTAGAAAAAATTGACGCTATCAAGGAAGAGACTAGAGTCAACTTTCTTATACGCGAGCGAAATGTAATGACGCAACAAGACAGCTACAGAAAACTCTCGTTTTGTTGGGCATTGAAGCTGAATTATCCTTCATGGACGAACAACTAGCTCAAGAATTTCGTCTGTCCGAGATAGAGAGAACTAAATTACGTCTAAACAGATTCGGTTCTGACAATGTACAGCGGAGTGGACTCCAAAATAATGCAAGCTTCCTCTTAGAAGACTACTCCAACGATGCGCGAAAGCGCTCATGTCAACTAGTTTCTTCTTTTCCAGAACCGATGATCCGAATCGATGTCAACATTTCTTCGTCTTCTCGATGTGGTGTCTTCGTCATCGCATAGAGTCGAACGCTCATCAGTAATTTTCTTCGTATTTTTGTTGAGCAAACGCGAGGTGTTACTATTCTTTGTTCACGATTAAGCTGACGTTTCGGCGGATTTTGCCTTCTTCAGAGCCGCTTTCTTTCTCATCAGTAAAGCATCTCTGAAATGAGGGAACTTCACCCCGCAGCGCTCTTTTATACACGACACCGATTGTCGACTGATAATGATTTCCTTTCATGTCGACATTCCATCCTCCAACAACAGTCGGCATTAGAATCGAAAGAAATTTATTGACTATTCACGCCGAGCTTAAGTGCAAGTAGGTTTAGCAGATTATCATAACGCTTTGTGCTAGCTATTCGAGAGTCAACTGATATATTCAGCAACTCGCTGGCAAATAGTGCTGAGATTATACTCTAGCCTCCAAGAAATAGTTTGCCTCTCTTCATTGTATCATGTTTCTGAATACGACTCTCTATAAAAATGAAGCCTTCACAATAATATAAGCAACATTTTACCGTTGCACCAAACATTTTCCAGGCCTGAACATGAGCCGACATTAACAGTTAACTCATAGCACCCCCCAAAGAACCGTGTGAAAACTATTTGTCCATATTCAGTTTAGTAGATTGCAGAGGTTTTTAACGCATTATGCGTGGTCGTTTGATAGCTAGTTGGAAGCTGATCAAAATACTAGAAAAAAGACATGAAAAATTATACATAATGATTTAAAGGAACGTCTGTCTGAAGAGTCCGAAGAGGTTCACTGACAGGCAATTTGTCTAAGAATTAATTGTTATTTAATTTTGATCGCTATAGTCATTGTACGGAATGTGTGGATATGAAAAGAAAAACCCTAATCGTCTCGTTAGAGGATGCAAAATGCTTTCAATTGCTGATAACAACGTATTTCGATAGTCGTACCATTTCCATTATCCATACTAATAGAACGATAGAGGAAAATCTTTTCTTCACTTGTGCCATGTCCATAACCCCCAAAGAACTTCAGTCATTGAAGAAGTGTTTTCAATTGTCAAAAAATCAGAAAGTCCGCACTCGACGAAAAATTGCCCGTATTCTGCTGGACTAGCCACGGAAAATCGCGTCAGGGCGTTATGGGTTAACGACGATGATATGTCACATATTCAAATGAATAATATTTACTATTCAACATATCGTATTCTACGACACGCATTGTATTCTACTCCTATATAGTCATTCATACAATTCTTGTACACGTTATTCTACTCCAACCATTGAAGCTTACCGCACTCTATTCCAAACTACTTGCACGTAGTATTCATTTAACTACGATAGGGACAAATCAAGAAGTAGCTCAGAGGACAGGACTTCCAACGTTGCAGCAAACTCACGTTTTCGTACAGCTGACAGTAAAAGACTCACTTTAGCAGCTTTCGATAAAGCTGAAGTAAAAAATCTCCTTCACAAATTGATGTACGTTACCACTTCTCTTCTCTTTTCTTTGGACATTTTTACTTCATCACAAAAAGTGTTAATCTTCGCCCCAAAAGTCGTATGGCCACTTTTCCTTCACTCTGTTCCCTCATACGCACAACCTTTCATTTTGCTTTGTTATTTCATATAGTAGAATTAAGTTGTTAGGTGATCAATCCCGTAGACGGGTGATTGGGTGATTGCTGATGGCGCTGATCGATAGGACTAGCTGAGAGACAGGCGAAACGAAGGACCCGCATGGTGTGGTGGTGAACGCGTTACACCACGGAAAGGACGATAGCGCGTTCGTTCCTCACCTTAGACATCTGCGGTCCAGAGTTTTGCAAATATCTGAGCAACATTTTGGTTCTATTTCGCTTAGTAGCCTGCCGTGAAAGTTGTAGTAGGCAGAAAATAGAAAGTAAAACATTGTACGTTGTTAGGCATACACGCGCCCTAACATTACCTTAACTCGGCTGGAGGGCATACTAAATATTCCCCGAATATTTCAAAAGTCAACTGTCCTGTAACCACGGCATGAATAATCGGCACGTATTTTTCCATCGATGAGGTAACACGAGATAGATTTAAAAAACGGCTAACAGATTTAAAAAAACTTTATTCGGCTGTTTCGACACCGTGTTCTTCTCACTCCTTCCTTGTATTTTCTGTATAAATGTGTTTCCTATTCTACCTATGTTCACCAGTTACCACATCTATGCTCCCTTATAAGCCATATCTATAAACAGTTTTTTCCACCACTCTTCACAAAAATTTGATGCGCTCTATGTCTTCACGCAATCCTTTGACTTTTCCGCATTGCTTCGTAGCGGTCATCCACGCATTTGTTTTGCAGCTAGTTGTAAAGGGTTTCTTTAATTTCTTTATAAGAACTGTACGTCTTTAACAGCTCAAAAGGCCGACTTTCTGTAAACCTCGGCATAGATAGTTGATATACTTATTTATACCATCTTATAAGCTGATCTTGTTTAGCCAATGTGAGGTTGGTAAAGGTCTTCGTTTTCGCTGTCGTTGTTGTTGTCGTTTCTGTTGGTGTTGTTGGTCCGATGGCTGACGTTCGGGCACAGTCTATCTGATCTCTTGTAAAGCGTGTGGGGACGAATACGTTGGCGAAACAGGTAGACCGCTCTGCGTCCGCATAAAAGAACACCTAGTTGGTAAATCTAAATTAAAAGCAAACACTCCACTAGGCGCGCATAGGATGCAGAAACACAACGGAGAAGATTTTGAAGTAGATTTTGAAGAGTCACTGTACTCACGCAGGAATCGAAAACATCAGCGCGTAAAACTCTTGAAGCGTTTTGGATCAATTCCACAAATTCAAAAATGAACCGTAAGGAGGAGTGTCTTGTCATCACGCGTGACCTGGCGCCATACCCCAGGCTAATCCAATGACCTGACACAGACACAGTTATCGCCCATGTATTACTCTGTGCGGCTGCTATCCACCAACTAACTTAAATACTTACAACAAATAAACAGTAGGTGTTTAAATGAAGCTGTTTGTCATGCGAATAGAAATTTATTTGTTAAGTTTTATCTGCTAGGGTTATGAAAGTGTTTGGCTGGGTAGATCGCATCTCAATTTGACCTTTCCAGGCTCCAAAGAAGGTGAAACCGCCGAAACGTCAGCTATTGTATCCTAATAAATTCTATAATAACAACCTAGTGTCTGCTTATTGAAGGAAAAAAAACATCGGATTTTCTTGGATTGATCTTGGTACTCGCAGGTTCGCTGTAATAGCAAGTGAACGCCAACCTTATATCCTCAGTGGTCTTGTTCCCTCCGTCCATGATCTTTTGGTGAGTTACCACCTTTCTAAAGCTGTCTGCTTATTGAAGAAAAACATCGAGTTATCAATCAATGCCGAGGTTAAAAGAAAGTCGGTCGTGGGAATATGCACTGATTTCAAGTCATTTGTTTTTCAGTTGTTGGCATCACATCGGCAATTGCTTCCTCTTCCACACCAGAACCTATCCTCTACCCAAAAAAATTTGCAGAGAAAAAAAAACTTTTAAGACGTTTTTGATTAGGTGCAATATATACCTAGCATATCGAGAAATCAGGCACTGTTGTGAATATGTTTGTAAGCTTTTTTGTTAGTAAAATATAAATATATCCCGAAATTCGAGCCCGCTGGAAAACGGAGTGTACTCAGTGGTCTACATGTTCTGCTCGGCTAATCATTTGGAAATATTTCTTATCAGCTATCCATCACATTATTTCTAATACTTGTTCTCTGGCATATGACTTCACAAAGACCGAAATAAACTCACTTGGCTATAGTTACGATATCCGTCTGCAATATGGAATTTCATTATTCTAATGTTTTCGTTGCAGGTGAATATGGTTCTTATGGACCTTTCGAATAGTTGGAATGAGGCGCATAACTGACAAAAAGCAATGTTGCCGTAACAACATCTGCATAAATTCTGAAGGAATTTCCAGAGCATCCTAAGGCAGCCACGCTAAAGTGTGAGCATTCGAACGAAGCGTATGTCAGTCAAGACCAATGAACCGACAAATATTCGAAACTTGCGAATTTTGCAATCCTTAGCGTTAAAATTTCTCAATGACAAATAGTGTACTAATTGTTCGATCGCTTTATATCGATCGTACAGGCAATCTTTTTCCAGTTTTCGGAAGGGCTTTCTATATGAAGACGAACGAACAAGCATTTAGAGATTTCGCTATGCCCTATTCGGTCGTAAAACCGCGAACTACATTTCAATTGGGCCCGATGTAGGTATCATCATTTCTCGTGGCATCTCGTCTCTTAATGCATTGGGTTATTGGAACGAATTGTAACGTTTTCTACCTGAGGTGGTTTCAACATGACGGTTCCATTTATAAACACGCTGAGCAAGATAGCATATATGAATCAAGCCTTCCATCCCTCTCGGGTAAACATATTGATACCAGACTAATCTGTCCACCGCGAGTTATTATAAAAGCCAGATGTGCATTCAATCACCTCCAACAATACTTAATGGAGTCGAATGCATGGCGCTTCCCCAGGGATTCACCAACGCCGAGAGCTTTATCCTTTATCCTTTTTGTCAAGACAAATCCCAAAACTTCTCGAGTATTCCATGAAATTTCGGTTTTCTGACATTAATCTAGAAGTTCGTCCCAACGGTTTACCACATCGTGGCTGGGAGGTACTTTTGGGTGTCGCGCTGCGATACACAGCAGAAGGATTCACCCTTCGGCAAGGCATCCCGAGCTAAGAAGGAGTGCGGTTTATTCACCAGGAAGCCCAGCTAAGAGTAAACTAATACCAAAATTCACCACGGTCCTGATATCTAACTGGTCGCATGGTGGCAAATCTCCCTCTGATCCACAAGGCGGTGACTGCCTATGGTGGTAACGAGCTGGGGCAGACTTTGCCATCCTGACCTTATGCAGGCCGGTAAACATGATGGCTAAACCAGCAAAACTCTTAAAAGTGGACATAATGCTGGGGCCCGCACAATCAGTGAGGACGGCCGTCCAAGTATTCAAGTGAGTGAATAATCTAGAAGTTGTCTTTTCTCCTTTCAATTCCAAGATGACTTTTCAACGAGGTTGCCGATTTTATGAGTTGAACTTGACTAAATAGGTAGCCAAAAAATCGTCTAGGCTTCAATTTTTAGAGAAAGACATGTTTCAGCCTATAGTAAACCTTATCCATTAAATTGGATACTCAAATAACCGTAGGCTTTGTTTACATCATTTAAGGACCTAGGCACATCTTCCATTCGTTTTATTGCTTCAGAGGCTTCCCTCATGAAAGTGTTTGGGTTCACGTCGGACTTCGGCAGGTACTTGACCAACTGTTGTCCCGCATACTAATCCGCATTATTGGATTGAATGCTGGTTCACCGCGATGTTCTCTGGAATCCTGAGATAATTGTTCTGGAGTGCTCTTAGTTCATCACTACAAACCTCGCCAGTCCTCATGGATTAAAAGGAAGTTTGCTGTCAAACGATTCTCATTCCTTGAGGGCTTCAACAAGTTCTATTAAACGTTTGTCTCTCTTTTTTATTTTCAAGGCTCCTAATAAACAAACAGCAAAGTTAGTGAGCAAGAGGAATTTCGTTCAACTGGAGGATACAATAGTATCCACAAATAGGTTGTCAATAGTCGGATTTTGATTTGTTTCCTTGTTAAAAGCTTGAAACCGAGAATTGAAACATGTTTCGAAAAAATCACTGTATCAGAAAAGTTATATATATCCATTATAGTATTAAGCAGCTGTCGAAGAAACAGGATCGTTGCGAGTCGTCAAAGTTGTTCATTTCAAATTTAGTCTAGGCATTCATCGTTGTCTTAAATTTCTTAACTGGAGCAATTTGAGTATGTTCGTAAAATCTCGGTATAATGGATTATGTATCATTTAGGGTGGGTGTGGCGTAGTGGTTAGAGATGTCAACACAAGATCGTCGGTTCGAACCTGCAACCCAGGCGACCACAACCTCTCATCGCTCCTTAACTGGCAAATTCATACTGGGCTAGTCTACGAAGTAAGAAGACTCATGTGAGACATCAATCACAGTTCATCGCAAGTCGATTGTGTAGATTGAATATGCATTCGGTCTTCTAAACGATGTTTAGTGGAGTCGAATGCGCACAGCGAATTATTAAGATGGCGTTAAACGCCTTATCACACTATTCTTTATGACTTATTTAACTCTAGCCTGTTCGTGAAATTCTTCCGAAACATAATGATCCGAACTTTATTCTCATTCAGTAGGCATCTTTGCAGAGCTCTCGACAATGACTTGCTAAAAGGTTTTCTTCTCGCCAGGAACATTGTAAGCATAATGAAAACAAAGAAGAACGCGGTCACGGAAACTACTTCAACCTAAGAGAAACCGAGAACGTTGGCTAATTTTCAGGCAAAAAGGAATGAATTTCTCATTGTATACTGCAACGCTAATTATGCACTTAGGGTTAATCCACGTCAGCCTAATGCTTAATGGATGATCATTCATACATAGATTGCAGGCAAAAAGTGTTGAAGGGCTTGAGGACCGCCGTTAGCACAGACTGCTCGTCGTCGCATCCACTCTCATTCGCACTCATCGATTATGGAGAGAGGGAGAGAAGGAGAAATGTGTGCGAAATGTGGGCCCTAG
The DNA here is from genome assembly GCA_900624975.1 of Angiostrongylus costaricensis. Taxonomy (NCBI): domain Eukaryota; kingdom Metazoa; phylum Nematoda; class Chromadorea; order Rhabditida; family Metastrongylidae; genus Angiostrongylus; species Angiostrongylus costaricensis. The sequence goes on from UYYA01004443.1 coordinate 40,115, forward strand.
TGGCCAATCCTGAGAAAAAGTCGTTCGTCGTCCTCCGATGGCTTCACATTCACCTTGATGACGAAAATCTACTTTTCAGGCTAAAAGCGAGTGTGCGACGAACTGGAAAGGCTATTTCGGCCGACCGGCCACGCCTCCATGTCGGGCGTTTCGATGAGCAGCTTCTCAGCTCGGCAGTGCTTCTTCTTTTAAATCTCATACCAGTATCCCTACAAGCATCTCTTGACCTAAATCAGACTTTTCTCACGTTTCTTGTGTCAAAGTCAATTAGTTCACAAATGTGCACAATGATGTAGATCGTCTTCATTCCATTTTAGCACTTCATTTAATAGTGTCCGTTTTTCTGTTATAGGAGGGATCGAACGGAATGACAATTGACTTGTTATTCAACTGGGCCGAGTTTGGATTTTTAAATATTCTCCATTTCTCATGTACTTCAGAATCTTTCGGTGAATCAATAAGTTTCGGAGAGTTTTACTGAAATTGAATCCTCGAGATCGTTTCACTATATCGACCGACACTTCACCTGAGCATCCAGCTATTCGATTCTAACCAACTATGTCAGAATATGTTTATTTCTTGAATCAATTGATGATGACGTGGGCTTTTCAATCGTTGTCGATTACTTTTAGGTAGCTCGTGTTGTTGAGGTTGTGAGGACTTAATATGCCTAAATAATAGACTTTTCCCTATTACTTATGTTTCGTGAACTTTTTTAAATAAATTAAACACTGATTAAATTAAATTGTTTGAAAATTTTCCATACGAGAGATGAGGCAGCGACAGCAGCCAATTTGGACAGCGTCGTGTTCTATAGGGTAAAATTCCGCTTGTTCATTCGCTTGGCTATTCAAAATGGAAGCTCCAACGAAGAGTAAGACTTACGAGGTTTAGTAAATTAGAACATCATCTTAGTGCATTAGGGAAAGTTAGGCCATTTTGGACAAGATCTCTAGATTCCAGTGATTTTCATCTCAATCAATGCACGAAGCGTGCAGAGAAGAAACGTGCTTCTTCATACAGTAACGATTTGGCCTCCCTTTCTTCGCCTGCTGCTTCTCAGTTCTCATAACTTCCTGCTAGAAACATGGGTATCGACAAGTTCTTTCCCACTTATAAACTTTTCCATTTCGACTAAAACTGGCCGTAAATTTCTCTCAGAACATCTACAACGAAACCATCACCAACTGAATTTCTCCACTACGCGCTCTCTATCAATGTGGACGAGTTTTCCGGCAATCGAGCTTTATCTTGCATAGTGGGCTATTTGCCTTCGTTTTCCATTTGATTACATTCGTCATTTGCCGCTCTCTACATTTTCCTCATTCTAACTTAACCATGTAACCTCAATCGGTAGCATAGCGGTTTAACAACTAGGGAACCTCATGTTTTTGGTGTCTACATCTCGTTAAGAAATTCGTAGATATTATAATTAAGAATAAGAGTAGTTCAGAATAGTTTGTAACATAACTGCATTTACGACGTTAAGACAAAAAGTTAGCGAATTCCTGGATATTGAAACGACAGTAGTCGGCAGGGTGTTACTGGTACTCAGAATTTTTCGTAAAGCGTTAAAGAGACTTTGTAAATTTACCACTACTTGCACTAGCTTCGTATTACACGAAGGCATGGACCTTCTCATGGCTCGTCAAATCAGATGTTCATATGTTTTTTTATTTAGTAACTCGTATGGGCAACACTAAAATCGCGTCTATTCATACTTGTCATGTTCCTGAGTGTCCTTTAGAATCCGCTCTCGCTTTAAGTACATCATGAGTACTGTTTTTCATGGAAGGTCTCTTTCATGAAGAAGTTAAATCATCTGGTTGCCCTGCCAAGCACAAAAATGGAGTCATAAACAACACCAACCACTGCACATCATTTTGTCAACATCGTCTTTCCCATGAAAAATGTTTTCTAATGTTTCAAAAAGCTTCTTGTTCTCTGTACTCATTCTTGAAACATCTATCCGAATTTTGCTGGTACATCTTGTAGTAACTCCGAAGTCCGACTTTCTATTAACCACGGCATGTCTAAGGTGAAAGCGCCAGTAATCGACCTCGGTCCGTTACTCTACTATGGATATATAGATGATTGCTTGGTCATTTGTTCAACCAAGAAGAAATCGACAGATGTTTCGAGTTGTTGAACACACAGTCAGAGTATATTAAATTCACCCGAGAGAAACCAAAAGAAGACTGGCTTCCATTTCTGAACGTGCAAATTAGCCTATCAGATAACGGCTACATTACGAAGTGGTATCGAAAGCCAAGTAGTAAAAACATCCTAGTTCATTGCCTCTCCTCTCATCTCTCTCACACGAAAAGGGCGCTTGTGAGAAACATGTATCGAACAGCTACCAGCGTGTGCACAGGAAGACAACAGAGAGAGGAGTCCCGGAACTTGGCTCGGCAAATAGTCATTTTTAATGGCTACGAAACCGTAGCACGAGATAAGTGTAGAGGAAACCACAGGTACCCCAACGATAACTCTAGCGACAACAAGGTCTCGTTTATACTGCCCTTCGTTTCAAATGAAGTAAGTGAAGCTATAAAACGCTGTTTAAGAGGGGGCAGTCTAGAAAATTCGGTAACGATAATCGAAATACCACCGAATAATCTAAGGCGCCAGCTAGTTCGTAACCGCCAATACGACCGTCTATGTGCAACGCAAAATTGCATAATATGCCTCATTGGTAGACACGGTGACTGCATGAGTTCGGGTACAGTCTATCTCTGATCTCTTGTAAAGCATTCAGAGACGAATGCGTTGGCGAAACGGGTAGACCACTCTGCGTACGTATAAAAGAACACCTAGTCGGCAAACGTAAGCTAAGTACTCCACTAGGTACGCATAGCACGCAGAAACATAACGGAGAAGATTTTAAAGTAAGGGTTACGATCCTCGCGCAAGAATCGAGAACACAAGCGCGCAAAAACTCTAGAGGCATTCTGGATTAATTCCGAAAATGAACCGCAGGGAGGAATGCCTTGTTATCACGCGTGATATTGGACAATATATAAACCTGCTATTCTAATGGGAGGGGCACATTACGCTTCCACGTGAATTCTGTGCGGTCGGTCTTCACGCGACATACTCAGTGGAAGACTCATAGAAAGCGGTGAGTGTGCAAAGCTGTGTTCAATGTGATTGAAATCTTTGTTTAGAGTTTCTCTGTTTGGTTATGGAGGTGTTTGACCGAATGGTTTGCTGTCAACTTGACCCTTCCAGGCTCTGAGGAAGGCGAAATCCGCCGAAACGTCAGCTTGTTCGTAAATAAAGAAATAAAATAGCACCTCGTGTTTGCTGAACAGAAGTAGAAAGATATCCGAATTTTGTTTCGTTGAGCTGAAGGCTGTGAAATTTTTAGCAATTACTAATCGAGAGCATAAATTATATCTAACTAAGTCGAAACAGCTTAGAGGAGGCGTTATAGAGATAGAGAGACTAGCAAATGTCGCATGCATTAAGATGAGTGTTGAATGATGAATACTATACTGTAAGAGTGAAGGAGAACAACTGCACGTCAAAGCGTTAAACTCACTGGTCTTGTAAAGTGCTTCGAAATTTAACGTAAAGCCAATGAGCTTGAATAACGAGGCACATCATTCGAAATTCTGGTGAAAAATATTTTTTTTGTGCTTATTTATGGCACTGAGATAACTTCACTTGTTATGAAGTGTCAGAGACTCATGGTAAAGCTGAAATGTTATGCCAATCATTTTTCTTCACCTAGATTCTGGTTTTTAGTAGACAGACCTATTCGTCACATTATTGCTTGTTTAGTTAGATACGTAAATGAACCGTATTCACGTGTTGTAAAGGTACCAACTCTTCTTCATCCTGTCCTCTTACAACCGTCATCCATACCATAGAAGTTAATGGATTCGTATTTAGGTACAGCGTCGACTAAAAGATCTGTAAGTTTTATCCATCATTGACATGTTGATGCTTCTCAAGAATTAGGTCTTCTACAAGCTTCAGATAGCTCTGCTCAGATATTCTCAGGTTGTCACCACGACCAGATACTGCTCTCTGTGGATGAGGGGAAAACTTGTTGCCTTGCGAACTGGATGCTTCTTAGACGTCAGCGATTCTTGTGATTAAAGAAGACTTTGGAATCAGCCCAAGCCGATATAGCAATTTAAACATTTTATTCATTCTATTATTTTAGGATATTATACTATCATATTATCAGAGGGCGCGTGTGGCGCAATGGTTGAATGCGCCCAGCAACACACATGGGACCAATCCCCGCGTACCTCGCCCACCAAGCCTTACATCTCTCCCGAGTCAGCAAATTGGTACTACACTTGTCTAAAAGGATAACAGTATTGGCTCCACACATCGATAGGCCACCACAACTCATTGTAAGGGACAGACACGCATTCAATCACGCCAAAACGATGCTTAATGAAGTTGAATGCATGACACATCCCTTAGGGATTGATCAACGCCCACAGCTTTATCATTTTATATTATCATGGCCACGGATCTCCCTCACAGAGGGATCAGCTGCCGGTTAGTCGCGAGGCAATGCGGTGCATCCCCACGTGGCGGATAGCGAGTTCAGCGCGGGCAAAAGCGATGTCATGCTTATCTGAGACTCCAGATCTAGGTGGATCCTTAGGGTGAACTCCTCGTTTCTGCTATGCCTATTTGGCATATGTCTTTTATTGTTCATGAAAAGGTATTCAGGCATGAGTGCACTGGTGTGTTCTCGTTTATGCGGATCGTATTCTACGAATCAATTCGGCGAAGAGCTTGCAATCATATGACAGGAAACAGTATGGGAAACGGTAGTCGCCTTCAACAAATAAACTCCACGTACACTCTGGAAGAGACTGACAAACTATCCACCAACATATCCAAGCTTCGCGTTCACGGCTCAGCAACTTATACGTGGGTACCATCCGCCAAACATGGTAAAATAAACAGGCCTCATTCCACTGACCCTGAAAGGGCCCGCCGATTCTGCGGCATTGGGTAGGACGAGTACGGATATGCTGCTAAAATCACAGGACATTCTGCGCTGCCTATATCTCCAAGGATCAAGGTGACCATCTGTACCTAGATTGCACACTCATTTGCATCTGGGTTTACGATAGAGGATTTGTACGACGTCATCGGCCTAGCCGGGACGAGAAGAAACCAATTCAACGCCGTCTATGACACCAGAGAAGAACTGTTCCTCGGAACATGCGACGGTAGAGGAGTTGGCGGCGTCGGCGTTCTCGTCAACACGAGTTTGTTCATGAACATCAATTCATTCGAACAACTTACAACCCGAACTTCGTCGTTTACGCGCCGACATCAAACTATGATGAAGAAGAAGTCGAAGCGTTCTATATGGACTTGGAGAAGTTCTACAGAGAAGACCACGCATTCTTTAAGGTCGTCATTGGAGATTTCAACGCCAAGACTGGACCAAGAGGAACGTCTGGAGAGCGTCGAATTGGGACCCATGGACTAGAGTGGAGCGGACAGGATGAGCGGTTGTCTGAGTTTATCATGGCGACCTAGACAATCCATGGTAACTCGCAATTCCAGAAGCCCCACCCACAGCGCTGGACGTGGGAGTCTCAGCGGAGATTACCATAACGAAATAGACCACATTGTCGTAGACCGAAGGTATTGCCTAACCCATGTCGCTGTTGTCCCAAAATTTTACACGGGATCAGACCATCGTCTCCTTCGTGCAAGATTCTATTTTTCATGGGAAGGAGAAAAAGCCGCTAAATTCCAAAACCTGAGTCCCAAAACCACCGCGAACTGGGACTTATTCGATTCATTAGTCAGCTGTTGGGAAGTTGCCGTTGTCGATAACATCGACGAAGAATACGATCGGGTCAATCAGCATCTTCACGTTAGCGCTATGAAAGCTGAGAGTTCGAAAGTCACCAAGAGACGTTTATTTCCAGAAACACTCGAGCTGATACGCCAGCGTGGAATCGCACGAGCTGCAGGCAGCCGCGAACTAACGTCCAAACTTGCAAAACATTGCAGACAGGAGATAAAAGATCTTAAAGAGCGAAGAGCAGCAGTAATAGTCGACGCTGCAGAGGTTGCGAAGAGCATTCGCAAAACCCACCGAAGCTTCGCCAATTACAAGACCAAGATGATTGAACCCCGACGCCCGGATGGAACAGTTAGTGTCCAGAAAGGCAATGGAGAAAATCATCCACGAATGCTACTCAGATCTCTTCAATAGTCACGTCCTCCTACCTTCAAATGAATGAAAGGAGGATAGCTAAATTTTGTCACGGGTTCTTCCTTCCGAAATCCTGCATACTGTTTCGTCGGTGAAGAGTCGAGAAACACCAGGTGAGGAGGAGGTAAGAGTTGAACATTTGAAGAACCTTCCGCCAGTCGTAAACACACTAGCTAGGCTATTCATACGTTACCTGTCTGAATGCAAGGTTCCTACTCAGTGGAAGACCAGCAAGATGTGTTATTTTTCAAGAATGTTGATCTCCACGATATCGGTAACTGTCACTTAATCTGCTTGCTGTCTGTCGTCTACAAAGTCTTCCGCGATTTTAAACAGGACTGACAACACGAGACGAAGGACAGCCATGTCAGCAAGCACGGTTTCAGAAGCGATTCAGTGCGATGAACCATATCCAGACGATAACAACGCTCATTTAAGTATCACCAGAGTACAAGAGACCGCTCCATCTTTTGCCACCAAAATATCGCCTTTCGCTAGCGATACTAATGTCGATATAAAATGAGTGTAACTCCCACGACCGACTTTCTATTAACCTCGGCATTGATCAAGTAATTCTTCGTATTTTTGTTGAGCAAACGCGAGGTGTTATTATTCTTTATTCACAAATGAGCTGACGTTTCGGCGGATTTCGCCTTCCTCAGAGCCGCTTTCTATGAGGTCTCCACTAAGTAATACTAAATACTAGTAATACTAAGTAATACTTAATGGAAACCTCATAGGAAGCGGCTCTGAGGAAGTCGAAATCCGCCGAAACGTCAGCTTAATCGTGAACGAAAAATAATAACACCTCGCGTTTGCTCAACAAAAATACGAAGAATAAAATGAATGTTTAGGTAAGGCGATACCATCTCGCCAAAATTATTTGCTGCCACTCTGGAGAATGTCATGCGAACATTGGAATGGGACAACATGAGGTCAAAAGCGATCGTTGGTAATTACACCACCGTTGTTTTGCTGAAGATATTGTTTCTATGGTGTCATCACTAAGCATAGCCCGAACGAAACGAATGTTAGCCGAGATTTCTCTTCTTAGAAATCTCACCAAAACGTTAATCATGAAAAAGGATTGATTTCGTATTCCCATTCACGCTCAACGGATTGAAATCCTTTGAATGTCTAGTTATGTCTATCAATGTTGGGAAGTCAACATGATGAACGACATAGCTCCAAAGTTGAACATGAGGGAGCGAGCTTCTTGGGAGCTTTCAAGAGAGGAAAGAACACCCAACTCTTTGCCGACGTTTTCGGCTCCACGATACTTCCTGCCTTAATTTATGCGTCAGAAACCTGGTCGATACGTAAGCAGAATCAAAGACCACTCATCGTTATAGAATGCGTATTCGAAGGGACGATGCTAGGAGCACCCGGTATCACGCAAGTGAGGGAAGTGTTCAGAAGCTCCGACCTACGTCAACGACCAGAAATCCAACACGCCGTTCAATACGCCAGACCGTCGAGGATAAGGTTTGCCGGACATGTAATACGTATGAGCGACAACCAGTGAACAAGAACCGTTACTGACTGGATTACTCGGGTGTTCCCCGTATCGCATGAGACCATTGACCTGATAGTTATTCTTCACGAAATCTTTAGAGGAAAGATGTGATGCTCAACGAGTCTCTATAGCGATCAAAATCCAATAGGTTACTTTTGTTTATGACAGGGAGAAATGGAAGATTTGCTGGCGCAGGTTGGATTACCGACTTGAGATGATATCACTGTCAAAATCAAATTATTAATCGACAACCAGTCAATAACCGTTTCGCATAAAAGGCCGTTGCCGGATGAGGTTGCTTCATTCGAGCGATGCTTCGCTGAAGAAAACGCGGCACGGTAGGACGACGAAAACATCACATCGAGAAGACAAACGACTATAGACATTGACTTGGATCATCAGCTATAAGGAAGAGGACGTTGTCGAACGTTAACCGAATAAAACTAATACAATAACCTCGTGTAAATTGAACAGTTCAAAGAGATATACTGAACTGATACTTCATTAGGTGAACGCAACTTAATATGAAGGTCAAGAGTGCATTCACTCATCTATACGACGCTTTGTAGAGTCGAGGTAGCATAACGCATCCCTGAAAGAGTGATCGACGCAGAACGCCTTATAATTTATCTTTATCTGTTGTGGTAGCTCGTTGTGCTGTAGTTAGATGTGCCCTGTAACACACACATGATCTTAAGTTCGATCCCTCGTTCCGGACTCACCAACGTTCCCATCAGTCTAAGGTCGACAAATTTTCACCAGACTTGTTTTGAAGGATAAAACCACCGGCGTCATACATCGGTGTGCTACCTCAAGTTATTGCATAGGTCAGAGATGCATTCAGTCATCTCTAACGACAACGCTGAAGGCTTTACCTTTTATTCTTTTATCCTTATTTGTTATTTCATTCCTTACACGGAGAATTTGTTTTAGTTTACGCTTGAGATAATATACATGAGTCGCATAACTTCACTGAAGGAAATGGAATCCAAACGATGAGACTACTATATTCGGTGGATTCTTATAATTGTTCAGCACCGTCTTTCCGTTGAATTGGCTTTATATTTTCCACATTAAACCTAATTTCGTTGATAAAGTTGTTGCAGATCGGCTTCTACGTCGGACAGTGATGAGAGCTGAATAGGTCGATGTCCGATGCGGCAGGTGACGACGGCATGGCTGCTCGCGTTGTTCGCCGTGCGCACGGTGGTAACCGAATGCGTCGATAGGCATATATTTTCGGACCGACCAAGCACAGGTGAAGAAAATAACAGCGGAACCACAATATCCCGTTAGTCACTGATTAACCTAAACCGGTACCACCATAGTCTCCATTTACTTTTTTTCTTGCAAACCAGGTCTGCCAATTGTGCTGTATTCATTCGTTGTGCACAAACATCACCACATTTCATCTGTGAAGTTATCGACGTTTGATTTCTCCTGCTGTGCTAACTGTGATATAAGATTCCTGCAGGATTAACGTAAGGCCTATTTATTAAAGACAATCCTAAACCGCTTCACATGTTTCTACCATATAGTTGATCCAGACTTTTGGCTAAATCTACGTGCAGCATGCAATCGGTACATACGCCTGCATGTGTACAGAAGACAATCCAGTTATGTAGAGACAGCAAGCCTATCCACCTACGCTTAATGTTAAAAGGTATTAATGGGAGCACTTCGTTCACATTTGACCTGTCACTGGGGGTGTCACTTGGGGACGAGTCATAGTCTGGTGGGTAATTGGATTTAGATCGCCTACATGAGTGAGAGATCTACAGTTGTCAATGGAAATAAACTAGGAAGAATATCTAGCTAATGGCTAATTTGAAGGGATTTATGAAACAGCTGTACACCTTCACTTATGTTATGACCAATTACTGGTAGTTGTAGAATTTATATGAATGTAAATATAGTATTTTCCAGGTACACTCGAATCCCCGGCGTTTCCAACACCGTATCGATCCGACCTCTCATGCCTATACAACATATCGACTGTGGCATCAAATGTTATACACCTAACATTTTTATCGTTTGATTTGGCCGAAAAACACAGGTTCCATCTATAACAGCAACTGTTTTCTTATTTAAGACATGGAAAAAGTGGACAAGTGGATCTGTCATGTTCATTGTAGGAACAGTGGACAGTGCCTCGAAGCTTATGTACTTGTAATCGTCGTTGATCGTCTAGGTGAGAATGTAAACTACAATGAATAATAAAGTCTGACTAGAAGAGTTGCTGTGAATACAGTACTATGCCGTTCCATTTTGATTCTTTTCATAGTGGAATGTCATACAATAAAGACACCGACGACTAGGAGGCGATTTCTCATTGACTGTCAATTTCTACCTATTATATTTCCTTTTTCAAATTCGAAACAGAATCCAAAGCACAGTATCTTAAATAGTCGTCAATTTTAGAGAACCGGGAAGCTGGTTCGTTATTAATAACCTTGGTTTGCTAGATTAAATATATGATTTGTAGTTATCTTCTTCGTGATCTGGAACGGGTTCTTGTCTGTTTACCAGCAAGACTGATCTACAGAGAAGCGTATTGTAGAAGTACACTCTGCCACTGACCGCTACCGTACTCAATCCGCTACACACTATGCCCGAAGCTCAAATTTGAGTGACTGCTGCATGGGATGACGCCTAATTTCATGGCGGCTGCACAAACAGTAGAAATCGGCCACATTAAGATACCACAGCTGACGAACAGTGCTGGTTTTTCAACAACAAACGATAAATTACCGGTAGTTGTAGAATTGGAGGGGTTGTGATCATGAGAGAATTATCAAAGAGGGTTTGCCTTATTCTAATATAAAGTCTATTTATTACGTTATACCTTTTTATTTTCTGCCTACTATAATTTCGCGGCAGGGTACTAAGTGAAATACAACCACAGCGTTGCTGAGATATTTGCAAAACTCTGGACCGCAGGTGTCTATGGTGGGGAACGAACGCGCTATTGTCCTTTCCGGGGACATGGTGAACGCATTACTCCCCGGAAAGGACAATAGCGCGTTCGTCCCCACCATAGACACCTGCGGTCCAGAGTTTTGCAAATATCTCAGCAACGTTGTGGTTCTATTTATTACTATTTACTATGTTTAATAGTAGCTTTAAAAATGTGAGCATACTCAGTTATTCAAGCTCCATCGCTTTCAACTACTCAGAAGGCATCTAAATAATCATTTCGCTGCGGTATTTAATCATTGTTATCCACAGGTAAAGAGCATGTCGGTAAGCGCTTGTGCGGCACCAACGTGCCTGCCAAAATAGAGACCATGCAGCCGACTGTTCATGTGCAGTTCGTCACCACAGCAGCTGGACGTCAGCATCGTGGATTCCGGATTCGCTACGAGATCATTTCGGAAGGTTGCTTAGTCACATTACCGTTTTCGATTACAAATAGAGAGAATGCAACTCTTTTAGCAAATAAAGCAGCTAATCCAACGTATTTAATCAACTAACGAAGTAAAGTTCTTATTGCTTTATTCATGAAAAGTCTATTTTGTTCACGGATCAAAAAATGTGTTCTAACTTTAGCTCTAGTGAAACAACCGCCGTCGTATGTTCCAGACGACGAAAAAGCTTTCGAACGAAGTTGCGGTGGTGCGACGAAGCCAGGCCAATTAATGGGTAGGACATTTTGTGATGATACGAAACCAATCACAAACACCGGTGATTCACTTCAATATAATGTCAATGACCTAACATGCTGAGTCCACACTACCGTATTCTCCTAAAAAGTGGAGAAAAGTATGGGAGTTCAAATCAGCTGCGCAATCCCCGATTTCTTGTTTTAAAACTTCAAACTTTGAAAACACAAGATTACCCTCTCCCAAACGTTTTCCATTTTTCTTTTCCGCCCTTTCAGAATATCACATCCCTTTGTCTTTGTAGTTTTGCTGGTCATGATTCACCACTTCTCCACACACCGTTAACGCAAACAGAGTATGGTTCAGTCTACTCAGTGACGGAAATCAAAAACCTTTTAGGAGAAATTGTATCACCCGGATATCCGACTACGTTCCCACGAAACGCCACATGTTATTGGTTAATTCGAGTGGAGCCAAGGCAACGAGTTTATATACGACTTGAACATCTTTATCTTTCCTCAACAATTGGTAGGTACTGATACAAAACGCTGATTTGCTTGAAGTTCCTGAGTAACTCTTTACAACAAAACAGCTAATCATCTCGTAATATGGTTTTCGTTTCACTAACTGTCCCATTTCACGGCGTCCGACTCTTTTTTTGTAAATTTCACTTAACCCTAGTGATTCAGTTATCGGTTCATCCATTCATTCTCATTCACTTGTCTTCTTTGTAGCTGAATGCGAACGTGCATCTCTATCAATCATGGACGGGTATAAGCACGATAGCAAAACTGTGAAGAAGGTGATCTGCAACTTCTTTTCTCAAATGTCTGTCCCAGAAATTGCGCATCAATCAATTTTAGAGCCCGAAATGTGTTCTAAAAATGTCCTCGTTTTTTCGTTTCATATTAATCTGGATTTTGCTTACATTTTTCCTCAAACTATTTAATATAGCTAGAGTTGATGCGAATAATACTGAAAGTGAAAGAAGGAAAGACTACCAGAAGAACATCTGAAATGAATCGAAAACTACTAAGTTTACCGCTAACCATTTTCATATTTTTTTTATTTCCTTGCTGTTGAGGACGTTCAACCCGACTTGTCAGAGGCACGATTTTGTGGCAGTCAATTGTATTACATGGAAGAAGGAATGAAGAGTTATCTATCAAGTGCGAATCGGTTACTTGTAAGGTGAACTTCACTGTTTCCTCTTCTTCTAACCGTCTTTTTCCTCTTGATCAAGGTTTTTTCTTTTCTTCTAAACGGAATAGAAAGTACAGCTTTGTAATATTTTGATCCATGACTAAGGAATAGGCTAGGGATAACTCGATTACTCTAGGCTATAGGGATAACTTTTAAACCCACCATGTGATTTAAGCGCAATAAAGAGTTCACTACTCTTATGACAACTCATAGAAGTGCAATAGATTTGAATGTGGTGTGATGTCAGGATTTCCGAGCTTTTGACATTTGTCACTGAAGCAGTCAAACCCTGTATCAGTTCATCAACGCTCCTTAGCAGATTCGCTCTTTAAGTAAAAAAAAACACTGAGTTATCGTTCTATGCAACCAAAATTCTTAATCATTTTCCACAATATCATAAACTTGATCGTTTATTAACTACAGCCAAATTTACATGCAATCCGCACTGCCATTTCTAAACACGTTTCGGTCTTTTTGTCTTGTAGTGTTGTTCTCAGTCTTCAGCAGAGGAGTCACCATACGTCTTTACAAAGCGTTTATAGCGTTATAGCTTAGCGCGTTTATAGAACAACACTTAAAGGTACTCCGCAGTGCGCACAGGATTGTTGGTTCATTCCTGCACTGGAAGCTAATCAGGCTCCCCATCCTTCCGGGGTCAACATATTGGTATCAGACTTTCCTGAAAGGATAGAGACACTGAAATGGTACATTCGTTGGCACCTCGAAAGTTATTGTATCGGTTAGATAGATATTCAGTCATGTTTACAACCCTTAATGAGGTTGAGTGCATTGGGAACCAAACGTATATTCTTTGTTACGATCCATCTTTCCCATTCATCTCTCCTGAACACTCCATCGGTCATCCGTTATAATTCCAAGCGAAAAAGCAGTTGTTTGAATTGAAGTATGTTTCAAGTTTATGAAGTTGCAATCTGCCTAATCAGATTGACGCCGAAAAGGTTGTTAAGCTGGTTGCAAGGTTCGCATATATACAATATGGTTTTGGACGAGTAGTACCCGTGTAGACAAAATTGAGCGAAAAATTTGAGCATCTCATTTCGAAGAAACGTTAAGTTCGAAAGATGAACGAAATGCTCAAGCGCAACTTGAAGCTCCAGAAAAATTACAATCGTGGATTTGTCAAAAAGGAAGAAACACAAATTTGCTGACTAGTGATTTTCATATGTGAGTCCTCTTTTTCAGATTCAATACGAAAGATCGACCATCGTCATCACTAGTAGCAGATCGAATCGGATTCAAGGTGGTCCAACTTGACTCTTTAACTCATTCATCGACTTTAATTGGAATGAATCACTAATCAACATGCTCTAGGTCAATATTATTTGATAACTAACCAAAAGGACGTGTCTATCCCAATAGTAAGAGGTGCCCTGCAATATGGATTGGATCAGTCACTGGTTCAATCTCGTACCGTTGCTCACCAAGCCCCAAATGTCTCTGGAGTTGAGAATTTCACACCCGACTTGTTCGGGAGAATGGCGGCATTGATCTGATACGTCACTAGGCCACCACAAATTACTGTTTTCAGTCAAATATACATTCTACCACCTAAAACGGTTCTCAATGAAGTCGAATGCACGGCGCATCCTAAAGGGTACGCCGAGAGCTTCATCCTTTATCCTTTGACTAACCAAAATTTCAGCTTATATGGACGGCTGTTGAGAATGCTTTCAACGAACTCCAACAATCCTCATCAGCATTAATGTGGTCGAAACAAAATTCTGGTCAAGACAATTCATGCACCCAATTCACCTGCCACGGAGGACAAATTTGCGTTGAAAAGGTAGGACTATCGATCGTTATCAATCGTCGTTGACCAGCTTTTCAGTTCAAGACTACTATTTGATATAGTAGTCTTATTATATAGTCCACACATATTGTTTTGTTTCATCAATTCAACAAGTGATACTGGCTTGCTCAATAAGTGTTGTATTGAATCGACCACTATTGATCAGTACATTGTTTCTAGGACAACTAAATTAATTGTGTCAGCAAACCTTCAGCTTTAGCTTATAAGATTTTGGATGAATACAGTCACAGTTTGGATATCTAAAAAAGAATACCGGGAAATGCGAATATTTAATAGTAGGAACAATGAACACTACCATGTCAATACAACTTTCAAATCTTTTCAAATCTCGTTCACAAACGACCTCTTAGAACTTCATCACTCTTGACAACAGCTAATCGGTTCATCACTCATTTCAACACTTTCTATTATAGCAATCTGCTGGATAAAATTTCTTCAAAGTCGAACAGATGATCGTTTTAAGCATTTTTTTTTCAACCAGACATCCTCAAATCGTCTAAAGAACCTAGGGTAAAAAAGGACAATTATCCATCAGCGACGTCTTGCCAAACTCATCTAAGAAATTTATTTTTCATCTTCTTTGTTAACAAAACAATTACTGTTATACCTAATTTGAAAGTATTCTGTTCAGGACCAAGGCGTATGCGTGATGCGGCCACAGTTGTGTATTGATTCGTCGCTAGTTTGCAATGGTGTGCAAAATTGCGTCGAAGGTGACTACAGCGATGAGCGGCATTGTATGTAGTTCATATATTTAGATACCGTACTATATATATATATATATATATGGCGCGTGTGGCGCAGTGGTTGGAGGCGCCACTGCGACGCACACGTGGAATCGATCCCAGCGCCTATGGCTCACCAAGTCTTCCATCTCTCTGGGGTCGGCGAATTGGTACCACACTTGTCTGGAAGGATAGCAGCACTGGCTCGATACATCGGTAGACCATCGCGAGTCATTTAAAAGGCCAGATATGCATTCAATCACCTCCAGCGATACTTGATGAAGTCGAATGCATGGCGCATCCCTAAGGGATTGATCAAAGCCGAGAGCTTTATATATATATGTGCCGTATGCGTATATATACACGTATATATGTATATATATATATATATATATATATGCATACGACGAGGTATTGAAGGAACCACTTAATTATGAATGAATTATGAATAACGTATCGACTTTAGCAATGAGAACAGAGTCCTTAAACATGGACGAAGTCGTTCATTTGTTGTAGCTAGGACTTACTCGTATCATGCACATTCTCATGTTCATCCTTCATGTGCATTCAAAAATGCTTAAAAACATAGTACAAAGCACATGAATCGTTTTTGAAGTGGACGATTTCTGTCAGTGGAAGCTTTGGAGACGGCTAAGTTGCACAGAACCACTGATTTTATCTGAAAACTCTGTGGCGTGCAAAAATAGCTATTTGCTTTATGCTGAACTATCAAAATTATATCTATCACCAAATCAGAGATAGCTTAATGGATTTTAGCTGTAAGGAAATGGCAATGTAATGATGATTTCAGCTATTCGTAATCAAGAGTGTTCTATGCGAACAACCTGTGCTATTATGGATGAGTATAACATTTTCAGGCTATTCACGTGAGATCATCATCAGTGCTACGGCTGGTTTTCTTACACTGACAACAATCGTCGTCATTTTTGTGTGCTATGATCAATGGCGTAAACGACATCATCAACGTAAAATGGCACGTGAACGATGTTCCATCAGCAACGGAAAAACACAACGAACGTTCCGTCACAATCCGAATCTCAATCACGAAGTTATGTTCGATCGAATCACAGAAGCGCCACGATTCGTAGGTGTACAGAATGACATCGTGCCACGCTTCTACCCACAATTACCACCACATCATGCGCGGTGACAATTAGAGAGCGAGCTTTGATCGTGAGCCACAAAGCGGATTCATCATGTGTGGTCATTCTAGGCTGTCTCTCTTGCCATTGATCATCCTAGGTCTAATGGTACAGTTTTTTCCCTCAAGACTAGTTTTTCACATCTACTATGAGGATCCCAACATTTCTCCCGTTAAATTTGTTTCCTCGCATCCATCATCTACGAAGGTCTTCCAATTTTTTACGTTTGGGTTCGGCTACTGCTCGAAGATTTTCCTTTCATCATGAATGTCGTTGAATGCAGGTCGCCACTCTCCCTGGACTCCTAAGATAACTGAGGTAGAGCGTTCCCACTGGGATTGGAGAGAGAACTTTTTCCGGACAAGTCCGACACCAGTTTTCCGATCCAAGTGGGATGACAGGTTAGACCCGGAGCAGGGTTGAACCACTACCATGCTCGTAATAATCGGCATCACTGCCACTGGGCCATCCACCCATTAGTGGTACAATGAAGAACGATGGCAGCAAAAGCGGTGTAGTGAGCTCCTACCGGCGAATGATTCATGTTGAATGAAAGGCAATGAAGAAAAAAAAGAGCCGGATCAAACATGGGAACTGAAACGTCCAAAATTGTCGGGAGCCGTGTGATTTCAATAGGTGGATGAAATGCTTATAAGATTTGCGACTTCAGATTCATTCTATTCGCCCTGAAGCATCCTATTCATAATTGGAGTACTAAATAAGGCTTCCGATTGGCCAGTACTCAAACAATTAAGATAGCAGTTGGCTATTACTGATAACTGGTCAACTGATCATCTATCAATAATAGGTGGGCACATCCGCTTTTAGCATGATCACACTGAATTGTACACGATCGAAGTTCGCTCTTTATCCGCACATCAGTTGTCGTGTGCCTTTACGGATTTACATTCTGTTCGTTTTCATTCCACTCATTCATTTAGGTGCTGTTTCAATGCAGTTCAATACTAGAGAATGATATTGTACTAACTAATTTCAAACTTTGTTTCTAAGAAGGCAGACTCAAACCCTCCTATATAAGCACGATTTTTATTTCCTAACTAGCTTTTCGGCATAATAACATGAACTGAACTTTGCAATGTTCCACAACAGACCAACTAGCTGTTTTGTTACTGATACTTCCACATTCTTCTGTATCTTACGCAACCATTTGGAGTAACGGTAATCATTCACTGTTCCACAGCTACCATCCGTAAAAATGGTCCGTAGTGGTGCTTCTATTCGGCAACGATTTATCGACTTCGCTTCTCAATAATTTAGTGGGTGGACAGTGGATGGACACGATTTCCCCTGGAGTCCGTCGTAATTTTTCACATATTTTTTTTTCACAGGCATTTCAATACCTGTATACTGAAGCAAGAAATGCTGCCTGGAGACTAGGATTCTTCCAGAACAGCAGCTATTACTTGGATTAGTTAACCCAAGCAATCGAGGACGATACAGCCGATTTCCCATGATTTGTTACCGTGCCATAATGTCGATCCAAGTTCTAAAATAATTCTAAGCAATTCAGCTCATAGAGTGTTGCTCTGCATTGAATTACCTGCATATCTCCTCTATTCATATTTAATACGCTTTGCTCAACAAATGCTTTAAGATGCTGTTTCGTCCCTTGCATGACTGAATGAATGAATATTGATTCTGTTCAATGTATATCTAATAATATCTAGGTAGTGCAGAGCTTTCAGATTTGCCCAATACAGTGTTGCTCAGCGACGTAGTTATAGTTTTATAGCATTTGTACCATCAATAAGTTGAAACAATTTACGAATTTGCTACCAATGAATGCTTTCTTTAAAAATTTACTTGCATAAGAGAAGCTTCAGACCAATACAGTAGTAAAGGTGCAAGAAGTCTTATGTCTCGGCTGGTTTATGTGGTATAGCTTCTAAGAATTTGGCCTACGTTGTGAGTCTTCAATGTAACTGCCACTACCGACTTTCTATTAACCTCGGCATTGATCAAGATACCATTGATCATTGATCAAGATCAAGATACCCTTCATCTCAAATGATATAAGTACAGCTATAAAACGCTGCTTAAGAAGGGCGGGCTTAGAGAATTCGGTAACGATAATCGAAATACCACCGAATAATCTAAGGCGCCAGCTAGTTCGTAACCGCCTATATGACCGTCTATGTGCAACTCAAAATTGCATAATTTGCCCCAGTGGTAGAGACGGTGATTGCATGAGCTCGGGTATAGTTTATCTGATCTCCTGTAAGACGTGTGGTGACGAATATATTGGCGAAACGGGTAGACCCCTCTGTGTCCGCATGAAAGAACACCTAGCCGGCAAAAATAGACCAAATACCCCGCTAGGCACGCATAGGACCCAGAGACAACGGGGACGACTTTGAAGTATGTGTCACCATCCTCGCACGCGAATCAAGAACACAGGCGCGAAAAACTCTCGAGGCACTCTGGATTAATTCCAGAAATCCGAAAATGAACCGCAGGGAAGAATGCCTCATTATCACGCGTGATATAGGGCAGTATATAAAACTGCTGTTCTGGTGTGAGGGTCACATTATACTTCCATGTGATTTCAGTGCGGTTGGTCTCTACGTGACATACTTAGTGGAAACCTCATAGGAAGCGGTGAGTGTGCAAAACTGTGTTCAAAGCGATTGAAATCTTGGTTTAGAGTTCCTTTGTTTGGTTATGGAGGCGTCTGGCCGAGTAGATTGCTATCAACTTGACCTTTCCAGGTTCTGAGGAAGGCGAAATCCGCCGAAACGTCAGCTTAATCGTGAACAAAGAATGTTGCTATCAACTTGACCTTTCCAGGCTCTGAGGAAGGCGAAATCCGCCGAAACGTCAGCTTAATCGTGAACAAAGAATAATAACACCTCGCGTTTGCTCAACAAAAATACGAAGTCTTCAATGTGTATCGCAGTACGAACTTCCAACTTTGGTAATTAAACTGTTATACGAATAACATTAACTTACTTGCATATTTTGATGGCCCATCTTTGTTGTAGTGCGGGCGTTAGAAGAACTTCCATTGTCCTCTTGATCGTGGTGCGCTTAAACAGAACATGATTACATTCGCGAAGCTTACTCTGTTGTCCTGAAATCGTTCCCATCTGCGAATGGAGATGGTTGACGTTAGTCACGAACATGCCCGCCCATCATTTTGGCAATCGTTCAGAGCAATGCTTGCATTCTTTTGCAGTCTACTTAACTGTTATTTTCGTTCACCTGTTGTCTGTCACTCATCCTCTTTACGTGACCGACCCATCCCCGCTTTGCTACCGATGCATGTTCTCTTGAATCCCAAAGTCAACAGAGATTTCGAGAATCTGAACTGCGCATTCCCGTTAGACGTTGTGAATGGCGAACAAATTTCCGAAGACTTCGTTCAAGCGTTCTGCGTGTGGTGCGCAGAGTTCTTGACGTGGTTGAAGTATTAGCCCGTCTATATAGTTGAGCGCTGAGAGAACTGTTGAGTTGAAAAGGTGAGCGCGGAGTATTGGGTCCGTTAGTTGGTTGGTTTCTTTTAGAGGTCCGTATGCGGCCTGTAATGCTCTCCTTTTATTTAACTTATTCTTCATATTTTTCTTCCTGTTCACTAACGTCCAAGGTACACGTGGGAGATTGTCTCTGTAACAAAAGAACAATCCAGTTTGATTTGTTTGTTTTGGCACCATAATTTCTTTATGGACTATGTCTTTGTATTATTTATGCGCAGTCCAATCCTTCTTCCCACTTTGGTTGACTGGGCATTGTCTCTTCTTCACTAGCAGCTCTCAAAAAGTTGACAATATCATCCATCCATGAAACGAAGATTTGATAAGGATCTTCCGTCAATACAAGTACCCTTCTCAACTCAATCGAATGATCTCATTATCCGCTGTAGCACGGCAATAAGTAGCTTTGGCGATATTGTACCGCCCTATTGTACCACTTTTTCTATGGGTGTAGTAGGAAGTCGATCGAAAACCTGTGCTTTTGCGTTGCATTTCTGGTAGCACTCATCTGCCGTTCGTATACAGGACCAGTGCATTCCTCGATCGACGGGCTCTCATAGGATTGCATTTGTTTCGACGCTTTCAAACGTTCTTTGACAGTCGATAGAGGTTGGCAAAAGAGGCAGATGGTACCTCCGACAAACTTCTATGATGCATGACACAGTTTAGATGTGGTCCATGCAATAGAATCCCTGTCGAAATCCCGCTTACTCAAATGGTTACGCCCCATCCAAGGTCTTTTTGCGCAAAGGGATATCTTCGTAAACAACTTGTAGATCTCGGATTATCCTTTTGAAGAACGTCGTATGACTTAAGAGAAGTATATGTACTTCGTGGCTTTCAGCTCGGCTCGGATGTAGCCGGTAGTATTATGGGGTCCTGCATAGATAATATTAGCACATCATTGTAAACTGACTTTCATTTAACCTCGGTGTAGTTGATCAATGTAATTTATCAATATTAACGTAACAAAAACGAGTGTAACGCGTTCAACGGATATACGTACAACAACACGCGATCAATAAACAGAAGCAAGTAAGGACGTGCACTTATAATGTAGAGACTTCTGCAATAGATTGATGATGTATTGTGAGGAACAGTGGAGGCGTATACATATATTTTTATTTTATTTTATTTGACTCGTCTTCATGTTTACTGTGCGGATACCAGCACTTCTCACATTCAATTCGTTTCCTCGCATCCATCGTCCACGAAGGTCTTCCAAGTTTTTAAGTGTTGCTTCGATTGCTGCTTGAGAATTTTCATTTAATCTTAAATTTCGTTGAATGTTGGTCGAGCAATTCTTCCTGGAGCCCTGAGATAGTCGCGCTGAAGCGTTCTTAACTGGATGATAGAGAGTAGTTTTTCCATGGACAAGTCTGGTACGAATTTCCCGACCTAGGAGGGATGAGAGGCTTGGCTGGCCTGGAGCGGAATCGAACTAGTTTCATCTGCTAGGGTTATGAAAGTGTTTGGCTGAGTAGATCGCATCTCAATTTGACCTTTCCAGACCCTGAAGAAGGTGAAACCGCCGAAATTTCAGCTATTGTATCCTAATAAATTCTATAATAACAACCTAGTGTCCGTTTATTGAAGGAAGAAAAACACAGCGAATTATTAATCAATGCCGAGGGTAACAGAAAGTCGGTCTTGGGAATCCAAGAGAATGTCTTCTCAATTGAATTGGGTTAATGTGGATGCACTGTTGTTTCTAAGCTATGCTAACACCTCTCATTGACACAAAAATTGCTGGTATGTAGTCAAGAATTACAGCACTAGAAGTCAACTATGGATTTGATACGTATCGACCTCATAAGACTAATTTCCATGTCTTTTGGTAAATATATATCATTTTAAAACGACTACAATGAACATTTTACTTCCAAGTTGACCGTGAATGTATATGACCATATTTTCACATTATGACAATACTCGTTGCAGATCGAGAGGGATATTTGGCTCGATTATCTGAATAGTAAGATCAGATCGAGTACGACGACAGACGATGTGCTTGCAGAAGCAGTCGAAGAACGAACATCCCCAAATGATACGTGGAGAGGCCCACCTTAACGCTGACTCGCCGCAAGATCGACATCTACTTCCAGTTTAACCGCACAAATGTCACAAAACCTCGTGTTGCTCATGTGTGATCTGCTATGTACCACAAACATTTCAATTCTCTTAAATTTTGAAAATTTCACTGGAACGATACTTGTTTCTACTCAAGCGAAAAGTGCCGTTTATTCTGACAAAGAGAAATAGTCACCGGTAAAAATGGGATAACAAAACAAAGAACGTCTAATGTATGTAACACCAGCAATTCTCTTCAGCACCATGCGTTAAAGAAGAAGAAAAGACTGAACTGTAGAACATTATGAACTAAATACTGCATGCGTTGTAAGTTACAGTGTCCAGTAACTCCCCCGCAACTACAGAATCCATTATCCATTTTGCCACAATAAACACACAATCAGCGCTAAACAACATTCGAAATTTGACAAATTCTTGGCGATCAGCAGTGATTTCAGACGGAACAACAGCATGGGTAGCATCTTTCAAGTCCAACAGATCGGTAATCACGTAGCCTCCATTTGCAACGATGGCATCCCTAAGACATGAAATCACGGACACGTGTCAACAAAACTACACAAAATGCATATGGAAATCTCACATAAGTTCCGCGATCTCCCCTTCTTGCAAGCCATAAAGTGATACAGCGACGTCGATGAAAAGTTCCAACCGTTTAGGGGTACAGTATTCGTCCGCGTCCTTTTCCAACGTAGAGGAACAGCTGTCGGTCAAAACTTGCTCACCAACCGATTCCCTTAATCAGAACGTAACGTGTAATGTGTTACATGCCGAAATCTATCGATGAAAGAGTTAATAAAAAATGCGAAGTGCGAAGCAAATACGGAAAAAATTATCATTCAGGAATTCACCAAACACTATTCAAAAGTAGTAATTTATAGTACATGCCTCACACTAACACAAATATCTACGGAGCTATAACAACTATTGGACTTCAGCTGGAATCACAACAAACATTTGAATTATTCGAGTACTGCAAGTGCTGCCGAAATAGCATACATTTTAAAATAAATAAATTTGAATCATAAGAAAAAGACAAAATAAAAAGAACAAAACTCTCGCCGTTGATCAATCCCTGAGGACTCGCGGTAGCATACTAATGTATCGAACCAGTACTGCCATCCTCCCAGAGAAGTCTGGTACCAATTTGCCAACTCCAGAGGGATGGAACGCTTGGCGAGCCTGAAGTGCGGGGATCGACTCCATGTGTATTGCACGGCGCCTCCGACCACTGTGCTACACGCGCCCCCATGCGAAGATGATGTACGATAGAATTGCATAATAACGCAGAACATAAGGAACCAATTGCCAGAATCACGTTTTATCAGTCGAGAACGCCACTCATATCAAAAAAAGGAAAAAACTCGTCCCGACGTTTGTGTTAGCATTTGGTAGCGGTTTCGCAACATATATGGACTATGTGTCGGTATTTTGTGTACGCTTATATTCCATGAGGTAATCGGGATCCAAGACAAGGAATGAAAATGGAATCACCATCAAATGCTGGTAAAAATTCATTTTATTTGCCTGAGCGGTACTACTCTTCCAAAAACTGTTCATGATTTCTCCGCAAACCAAGTCATGAGAGGCTGTGAACATGCAGGCTTACAGAACAGACTTTATTGCTCTAAATGGACGTATAACTTTTCTAACGTGTTGTTTCTAGCTTAACTTTTTTCTAGAGGAAACCTTCAAGAAACTGAAAGAGGACATAAAAATTAGGTTCTCCAGACGGTAGAAAATCAGAATTTCGCCTTGAGAACATAAAAAGCTTCTACTTCGTTTGCAATGGTCTAGAGGCTCCATCGATTTCCACTGCAACGTATGGAAATTACTACAAGTTAATATATTTTTGTTAAAAATAGAAAGACTGAATTTCTTCTCTGCACATAGAAACAACCCGAGACTACAGGCGGTAAACCATGGCTGTAACTGAAGATTTATTCCTAATAATACCCTGCCACGTAAAAATAATAGGCAATATATAAAAAGTTAGACAAATGTTATTTGTATTTGTTATAGGTTACAATGGGCGCGTGCAGCGCAGTGGTAGGCAGCGCCGTGCAATACACATGGGATCGATGCCCGCGCCAAAGGCTCACCGAGTCTTCTATACTTCCGGGGTCGGCAAATTGATACCAACCACCCCTGTCTGCGAGCATATCAACATTGACTTGGTAGATCAATACCCCAACGCCATTTATTGTATAGACCAAAAGCGTTAGGCATAGAAATTTGGGGTTGTGGAAATCGCATATCTCTCTGTGTTTATAGCATCAATCAAATGTTATGATCAAAAGAGTTCGAAATAAGACACACTATACGGGAAATATATAAATGGACACCTAGCCCTTCTATAGACAAATAGTTTTGGTGACACCCAGTGGTCAAATATACTCTACAAATCACCTATAAAAATATCCCAATGACTAGCATTTTGAGACGTCTTTGCCTTCTTTGTTCCCTCCTAAACGGGTGTCGTTCTCTGCACCAGCGGCAGTCTCTCGCGTGTGAAACGCATAAAATTAACTCACAAAAATTTTTTGCTGTTTTGAAATTACTAACTATACAGCATGGGTTTCCAGGGTCAATGCCCAACACTATGATCTCCATTTGGTAGACTACCGATTAATTAGAAACAGTATAACAAAAACGGCAAAATGTGTGTGGCAAAATGGATAGCCGTGGAGAAAATGAATGGATATCAGTTCATCGGTCATCATGCCGACCTACGTGTGAGTAGACATCCATTCACATCGGTCCCTAAGTGATTCAGTTCTATCTGATTAGCATGAGCCTAAAATGTGACACCATCACAATTTTTCAACAGCTTTCAACAACGAAAGATCCACGAAATTATGCGTTTTCTATATTTGTAGTACATGGGGGCTGATATCCGGCATACTGCCTTGTTTATTTTTGCACAGCAAAAACATTTGCTAAGATTCCCGTTATAATTTTCCCTTATAAGAGTTCGACAAAAGCAAAAGCAATAAATGTTAGCATTTTGGGGTGAAAAATAAAATAAAAGATAGAACTACCTGTCCCCAATATTCAACCATTTCCTCGTTCTTCGTCGTTGCTCTCTAGGCGTGTACTGAACATTCAATTCCTCAAGTCCCTCATCATCAAATCCTCCATCAGATGCACTGTATTCTTCACTAGTTTCTTAGAATAAAAATCATATGAGAATTTAAGGTCAGTCACAAGACAGAGTAGAAATATCGATCTTTTTGCCACAGCAATCACCCGTCAGCGGGGTTGATCTGGGGAGCGCAAATCGGCATAGAACCCAGTTAAGCTATGGCTGTACTTGAAATCACAATGTTTAACGTTTTGTTTTCTGCCTTCTATAATTTTCATGACAGGTTACTAAGCGGAATACAACCACAACGTTGCTGAGATATTTGCAAAACTCTGGACCGCAGGTGTCTATGGTGGGGAACGAACGCGCTATTGTCCTTTCCGGGGAGTAACGCGTTCACCACCACACCATGCGGGTCCTTTGTTTCGCACGTCTCTCAGCTATTTCTATCGATCTTTTTGCCACAGCAACCACCCGTCAGCGGGGACAATAGCGCGTTCGTTCCCCACCATAGACACCTGCGGTCCAGAGTTTTGCAAATATCTCAGCAACGTTGTGGTTGTATTCCGCTTAGTAACCTGCCATGAAAATTATAGAAGGCAGAAAACAAAACGTTAAACAGAGTAGAAATAATTATACTGTTCATGTTGTCAGGTGATAGAACAATATGGTGTGGTCGCACTTGCATGTGCACACGTATACCGTCCGACCCGTAGCTCTGCGCCAACAAAACGTTTCTCTTGATAAATGAAGCAATGGCGAAGCCACATTGTACGAGAAAAGAAATGACCTTTTTAGTCAATAGATTTTTTTCTTGTCGAAATATTGTCTAACTCAAATTCAACACCTTTGGATCTCAATCAAGTGGAACACTATTCATCCTAGTTTACTCAGCGCAACGAGCCTTTTAGGAGAATAAAGTAATAATCTCCTTCGCTATCTAACTGCACGTTACTGTCAATGCGTAGCCTAAATAACAATAGAGAAGTAATTTTTTATATTCTTTTTGAGCAAACGCAAGGCGCTACTTTACTCTTTATTACGGTAAAGCCGACGTTTCTGCGGATTTCGTCTTCCTCAGAGTCTGGAAAGGTCAAGTTGACTGTAAACTACCCAGTCGAACACCTCCATAACCAAACAGAGAAAATTCTTAACTAAGATTTCAGTCGCTTCCATGTGAACCTTGTTTGGTTGATCTCCACGTGAAATACTCAGTAGAAGTCGTTTGCGAGTGAGATCTTGGTTTAGTACTTTCTCTCTTTGGTCATGGAGGTGTTTGCCTGCGCAGATTGCAGTCAAATTGACCTTTCCAAGCTCTAAAAATAACGAAATCCACCGAAAACGTTAACTTTACCGTAATATATATGATAATATATATGAAAGTGCTAAATGATCAACAAAACTCCAAAATATCCTATATCACGTGACGACACATTTTCTGAAAAAAATTATGGAATGAAGTCGTATAAAGCTATTTCCCCAAGGTATTATTGCAAATAAACGATTACTTTTTATGAAAGATTTTAAGATCACCTCTATCTTCTTCACTCCATTCGTCCTCACTTGCGCTACCCGAATCAGTACTTGCCTCACTGTCATACCCCTGGAGGTTTTCAGAACCACGCGCAATTTTCCGGCGCTTGGATTGAGGGGATGAGTCCTCTGGAGAAATATCTAAAGCTATAAGATAATTTTAACAGTTAAAATTTGGAAGCAAAAATAGGACAAAAACGTAGACCAGGAAGTAAAAATTAATATTTGCGCTAATTATAAGATCTAAGACGAAATAATTTCCTGAAATTTTTAATTTACTTGGAAATAAGATTCACATGGATTAATTCTGTCATATTTTGGTGGAGTCCGCCGATAGTTAACCCTAGCGTGGTAGATGTACGTCGGTACACCACAATTAGCAATGTGTTTCTTGATCAGCCTCTCCACAGTATACCAAGAAAGTGAAGTCCCTGTAAATACAAAGCTCCAAGAAATAGCGCAGTCGAAGACACAAGCCATCTAGAAATACAAAAAAAAATTGCAAACAGTAAGTTCATTCTAAGGCAAGGATAATTTTAGTTCCCAAATCAGTATAACATTCTTGGAGCACAAAGCCAACGTAAATTTAGGATTCCGAACCAAAAAAGGATAGTCTCCAGTCTTAAAGGCTGATATGATTTACCATAACCTATTCGTGCCATATGTACGCTGGCATTGTTCTGACGTGCATAATTCCCAACTCGAGAAAAGCACTGTTCCAGGTGCAGTGGTCGAATTATGTCTGAAAGAACTCACAAGAACATCGTGAAACACTTCTCCTAGGAGCACAATCCATCTCGGTGATATTCAGCGAACAATTTCTTTCACTTTCTTTTGATTTCTGAAGTTGGCCAGGGAAGGAATAACGAATTGTTTAACTCAACAACAATGTCAAACTGCATACGTAAAATTAAGAAAAGAATAAACAATAAAAACAAAAGGGAACACTCATAAAATAAAATTGAAGGAAGGCGAAAACCGTATCATTATCAATTTACCTCTATGCTTATAATCTTGAGCCACGATGAGGACCACAGATTCGCTGCGATTTAATGACGTTGAAGGCTGTTGGACATCACCGATGAGTGCTGAACGTTATGAATTAAAAAGAAGAAAGAAAGAAAGAACGGGTGTAAACTCACCTCTCTGATCACTGACGTCAGGTACTAGATGTGAGCTTCCCAATTTCAAGTCTCCCATTCGTGCAATCAGCTCATACCTTTCCGCAATTGATGGATCCTTGGCTCGAAGACAATTGAAAATGCCACGGCTACCAAATTTTCCTTTAAATAAGTACAAGATGATGCAATACAATCGACAAATCTCCCCAATATGACAAATTTCGCGAAAATTAGGTAACCTTAACTAACTCTGCGTGCATAATAACTCACCACTATTGTCCACACAGTGAACAATGAGACACTTCGTGGTTTCATCCTCTTCATTCCTTTTTGGCATGGTAACGTCACCATGCACGTACCACAACGCAGAACCTTCCTTAAAAATTAAAGCGTAAGAAATTGCGTATGAAAAAGCGACTTTGGTTTCTCCATAATGAATGCTGTACCACTGGAACACACGATGAAAGTGGTCTTTTAAAGGTTATCCTTAAATCTAATTGCATTGGATCATCATGAGCTCCGCAGTACTGCACATGCTTTCCTTTTTATTACGAATTAACGCTCTAGAACTTCAAAACTTCACTATAATAAAAACGCGTTCATCGTGTAGACAAGTACTTCAGATCTTGTGCTGACGTTAATTTTAGGAAACTAATATTGCTTTGATTACACTGTATTTCATTTGAAGGTATCGTCACTATTGCACTGATGACGGCACAAGTTTTCCAAGAATTGCCGACAATTTATCGACAACGAGGGTACTGTTTTACTTGACATTTGAAATTGATACAGCAGTGGTTGGTGGTGCAGTGCATCATGAAGCAAGGTAGTACTTCAATCCCTTCTCAACGCTCTCCTCCAGTACATGTAGAGATGCTTTAACTCGGTTATATCTCCAAGACTGCAAGGAGAATGTGTCGTTTTCTTGTTCAGCAATCGCGAGGTTTTTAAACAGCTAATGGCTCTCTTAAAGGAACGCCTAAACTGCTCGATTTTCAGATGGTCTGGGAAATATTTCGCGCAAATAAGGGGGTTGGCAATGGGACAGCGATTGGCACCAAGCCTGGCCATTGCATTTATGTCTAAGATAGAAGCCCCCGTTCTCGATCTCCGGCCACTACTCTACTGCAGATATGTAGATGATTGTTTTGTCGTCTTCTTTACGCAGGAGGAGATGGACAAATGCTTTGAATTATTGAACGAGCAGTCCGAGTACATAAAGTTCACCCGGGAGAAACCGAGAAAAAAACTGGCTTCCGTTTTTGGACGTTCAAATAAACCTATCTTGTAGCTTTTCTTCGTACTTTTGTTGAGCAAACGCGAGGTGTTACTATTCTTTGTTCACGATTAAGCTGACGTTTCGGCGGATTTCGCCTTCTTCAGAGCCTAGAAAGGTCAAGTTGATAGCAACTCACTCGGCCAGACGCCTCCATAACCAAACAAAGAAACTCCAAACCAAGATTTCAATCACTTTGAACACAGCTTTGCGCACTCACCGCTTTCTATCAAGTAGCGGTTACCTGACAAAGTGGTATCGAAAGGCAAGTAACAAGAACATTCTTGTTCATTTCCTTTCTTCCCACCCTTCACACACAAAGAGGGCGATTGTGCGAAACATGTTTCGAACAGCCATCTCTGTGTGAACTATCAGGGAACTAAAGGAAGAGTCGCGCGACTTGGCTCAGCAAATAGCCATCTCCAATGGCTACGAAATAGTAACCCCACGAGATAAGTTTACAAGGAGAACGACGCGCCCACGCGAAACACTTGGCCAAAAGAAAATCCCATTTATGTTGCCTTTTATAAGCGATGAAGTAAGCGTAGCTATAAAACGATGCTTAAGAAGGGCAGGTCTAGAGGAATCGGTAGCGATAGTTGAAATACCACCGGCTACTCTACGTCGCCAATTAGTTCGCAACCGCCTGTATNTTCGAACAGCCATCTCTGTGTGAACTATCAGGGAACTAAAGGAAGAGTCGCGCGACTTGGCTCAGCAAATAGCCATCTCCAATGGCTACGAAATAGTAACCCCACGAGATAAGTTTACAAGGAGAACGACGCGCCCACGCGAAACACTTGGCCAAAAGAAAATCCCATTTATGTTGCCTTTTATAAGCGATGAAGTAAGCGTAGCTATAAAACGATGCTTAAGAAGGGCAGGTCTAGAGGAATCGGTAGCGATAGTTGAAATACCACCGGCTACTCTACGTCGCCAATTAGTTCGCAACCGCCTGTATGACCGTCTGGGTGAAGCAACAAATTGCGTAATTTGCCCTTACGGCAGGGACGGTGATTGCATGAGTTCAGGTACGATATACCTGATCTCTTGTAACAATTGCAGAGATGAATATATTGGCGAAACGGGCAGATCTTTGTGTATCCGTATAAAAGAACACCTAGATGGCAAACGAAAACTAAGACGAAGCACCCCACTAGGCACGCATAGGATACAAAAGCATAGCGGAGATGATTTTGAAGTAAAAGTCAATATCCTTGCACAGGAGACTAAAACACCAGCGCGAAAACTTCTTGAGGTTTTTTGGATAAATACCAAAAACCCTACAATGAATAGCAGTGATGAATGCCCGGAGGTCATACGCGACCTGATCCCGTACGTTCGCATCGATTTTTGATGTGCGATGGTGCAGTCGTCAACCACATGCGACTATAATCAGCTGTTCTAAACTTCCTCATTGGAAGTCACGAAAAAGCGGTGGGTTTTTCGAGAAGTTGTTGATCACGTAATTACCAAGGAGTTTTTCGTTTTTTTGTAAGTGTTATTGAAGCGTTTGGCCTAGTAGATTGTATATCAGTATACCCTTCCAGGCTCTGAAGAAGGCGATACTGCCGAAACGCCAGCTAGCGTTGTATCGTATTGTGTTTTTATGGAAGTAAATGTATGCTGTTTAAAAACCTCGCGACTGCTGAACAAGAAAACAACACATTCGTATTCCAATGCCGAGGTTAATAGAAAGTCGATCCTGGGAACTACTGCAAGGAGATTCCATCCAGCATTTTATGACATTCACAAAGAATATAAAATCCTCAAGAAGCAGATGAAACAACTTTCGAAATGTTTGAAGGCCTTTGTGGAAGATGAATGAGAGGAAAACTAATCGAGTGCAACATGTGCTAGGATCCGCATAGTAGCCGCAATGAAGGGTCACGAAAAATAGAAAATAAATAAGTATATATATATATATATAACGCGCATATAATAAATGTATGTATAGGAATCTACAAGGGAGGGATATACAAGGTGATGTACATGTACACATATATGTATACAGATATACATACATATATGTATAGATACACATGTACAAGTATATTTACATGATCCGTCTTCACATCTACTTTGCGAGTTCCAGCACCTATTGCATTCGATTTGCTTCCTCGCATCTCTTCATCACACATGAAGGTTTCTGAACTTCTCTATGTGGGCTCGTTCATGCTCGAGGATTTTCTTTTTGTCTTTGGATGTCGTTGAATGATGGTAGAGTCGATTCTTGCAGGAATTCAGGGATAACCGTGCTTAAGCGTTCGCACGCGACTGGAGGAAGGAGGCAGCAACAAACAAGGTTGGGAGCAATCTCCCGACCCCAGAGAGATGGGAGTATTGGTGAACGGGGCGCTGCGTCGAACTAGCACAGTGCTCGTGACAAGCACAACTGCCACTGTGCTACGAGCTCCTATGTTTACAATCAAAGACCACCTTACCTCAATCATTTGGTTATCTGCACTTTCATCACTGACTGGACCAGCAAGGTTATATGAGACATAATCTGGAACAAAATTACTTCTGAATGTTTAACGGTTATTGTTGCGTAGAATTCTCAATATCTTTAATAGAAAACAGGTACTGAAGACAAATATGACTGCAACAGTAGCAGAACATAGATTCAAAGAACCCCACTTGAGGACAGTGAACACATCAGAGACGTAGATAATGGTTTGTCGGATTCAAAACATCGGTCAAACAATGCTTGCAATAAAAAACTGCAACAATCCTACGTGCAAAACGATCTCAGTAATGTAAGCTTATTAACTTAGATTCAGTAAACTGATCTATACAACACATCTTCACGTTTTCTAAAGGAAACTCACAGAATAAGTAATGTACATGATGGCGACCCTCATCATGTCAACATAAGCTACATTTTTAACGAAGGTAGGATTCAAGACTGTAATATTTCTAACTAGTACCCGCACTGCGCTTCCGATGAGACGCCTTAAAACTCAGGGAATTGGAAGTCATCATTCCTACATCGACAACGACTGCCAAATTAGCTGGAAAGACATCCTAGAATAAATACGAACGAAATATGTGAGGCAGATTATGACCACAAAGTCAATGAGCGCCAACATAAGTTCAACTGCTGCAAAGTGATGACCTGATAAATTACACTCCAGCTGAAGCTACTAACAGACCCACTAACGTAGGCTTCTTAGTCCCATCTGTCGTTGTTATTGCGTCTCAGATAAAGACATTTCTGAAAATCAACCTCGAAAAATATGCAACGCTTCTTGACTACCACAAGGAAGTTCATCAATAATTGATTCTGCCACCCACGATGTACTGTGGTGATACCGGCAAGATATGATCCATCGAGAACTGCCGCTTGGTTATGTGACGAGCATATACACGCGAACACCCATGAAAGTCAATTTCGCCGGATGATTGCTTATGTGGGACAGAAGCAGTAGGCATAATCTTTAGTTTGCCACTTCCACAGCATCTCAGAGATCGAATTCTAAGACTTGAAAACAGTCTTCATTTTTCCTCCTAAGATTTTCAATTATCCGGGTGTCCGGGAACTTCCATAGTAGCAAACATTTCGCCAATGTCGACTACCTTAAACCGGGATGCACCCACTGCTTGTCATATGCAGCCGCCGAAGTTCTGGAGAAAAGCACCCTGGTAAAAATTTGAGCTAACAGTGCGCTCAAATTTTGCCAGGGTGCCATACTGACCAACACTGTGGTTACACCGTTATACAATCTTATGCGCTGGAATGAGGCAAAGTGCGGAAAAACTTATGGCACCTACCATTCGCAGACCATAGTGCTGCTTTCTTTTCTTGAACGGCTAACTTGCGTTTCTCTGCAGCCACCATTTGAGCACGCTGGATCTCCTACAACGTGAAACGTCTTACATTATAACGAAATCAAAGCGAGACTGTTGATAAGTGAACTAAACGAATAATTTTCGGTAAAAGTGTTCGAATAGAATGAGGACAATTTCATTCCACATGAATATCGTCACTGTAAAACTTCTACGATCCAACCACGACATTCTGCGGAGATCCATATAATAAGGCAGCGGGTTGCTTGGACTGCGCTCCAGCATTCCAAAATAATCTTAAGGTTTTTAAATTTACAGAAAGAAACGTAACTTTAGTCTGGCAACAGCTTCTTTATCTTCCATTTTATTCATTTCGTCATTTCTGCCTAAACAATGCTACTTCGTTGTAAACTACCCTTTAAATGGAAACCATCGTTAACTTACGTTGTGGACAAGAACGCTTTGCGTAACGAACAGTTTTGCCTAATTGCAGAAGACGCAATTCTTCAAAAGCTGCCTCATCCTTGGCTGAAACCCGATAGCTATGTCCTTGGAACACACGATAATCACTGTAATCCGTATCCATCTTGTCCACTTCATCCGGATCCAGTCGCAGTTCTGCTGGTATCTAAAGCCTACAATTGATTAAAATGATGATCTCTGCTTCAGGTATTACAGAAATCACTCCAGACAAACTAGTGAAACCTCTAGGAGAAAACATTTCAATAATTCAATAGAAACAAGAAATTTAACACTTATTGGTAGGATCTTAAAAACAGATTTATTTAGTAAATTTTGACAACCTGGTTCTCTTTGTTATTTATTATAGGCAACCATTCTCCACATTCGTTAGTCCTTCCAATAACAGTTTCAAGCTCCTCGTCTGTCTACAACTATTAAATAAGCAGCAGACTATCTTCGCACTTTTACTATCAACTAAATTTCAAAGCGGAATTTTCTTCATAACTTCCTAACCATAAGATAAGAAATTACGTTTTTTAAAGCTCCTGTTTCGTTATTTCACAAGTCTTACCAACGGTTTAGCACTCGTGGCTGGGAGGTGTTCCTGAGTGTCGGGCTGCGATATACAGCAAGGGATTCATCCCTCTAGCAGGGCTCACCAAGCTGAGGAGACTGGCGTTCCCATCAGGAAGTTCAGCTAAGAGTAAACCAATATCAGGATCCACCACCGTCCTGGTATCAAGATGGTCGCATGGTGGCAAACCTCCTGATCCACAAGGCCGGCGACAACCTGTGGTGATTAAGACCTAAAGCAGACTTTGGCCATCCTCACCTCGAGACTCCAGGGAACGACGATGGTTAAACCAGCAAAACTCCGAAACAATGGAGATTGTGCTGGGACCTGCACAATCAGTAAGGACGGGCCATCCAAGTATCCAAGTAAGCAAGTTATTTCACAAGTAAGGGCGACGTGATGTTTCCTTTTAACAAACAAATGAAGCAACAGTACACACCGTAACTAACCATTCTAGAAGAGCAAAAGAGTTATTAAATATGCACAATTATAGAAATGTAGAGCCCTGAAAAAGATCTAGTTCATTAACCCACTAACCAGTTGGTATTTTGTGTCCTTCTGTTCCTTCAA
The DNA here is from genome assembly GCA_900624975.1 of Angiostrongylus costaricensis. NCBI lineage: Eukaryota > Metazoa > Nematoda > Chromadorea > Rhabditida > Metastrongylidae > Angiostrongylus > Angiostrongylus costaricensis. Next base: position 74,355 of record UYYA01004443.1, read on the forward strand.
CGTTGACAAACTTTGTTTGATCATAGCCAACATGTCAAATGCCGCCAGCTTCTTTTCTGAAATGCACACTAACTAGATTTCCAATCTGACCCTTTAAGAAATAGTCGTGGCCTAACCCTAACACCTTATCGCGATATCAACAAACTAGTTCAGATGGATTTGCCAGTGCTATGAAAATTCCTGGCTTAATACTCATAGTATTTAAATACGTTAAACACAATTCACCTCCATTCCCCATTACCATGTCAGTAAATTTGAGTTTGTCTCGAATACGAGCATGCATGTGCTGTTCAATAGTGTAACGACCAATAAGGCGAATCACTCGGACAGATCTAAAGTTAGAATTAAAAGAAAAAGTGAGTCTAAGAAAGAGTACGAAGACCGAGTTCCAGAAAATTAAATACATTAAGACGTGAAACATTAGATTTCGAACCTATTCTGTCCAATACGGTGACAACGAGCCATCGCCTGAATGTCATTCTGTGGATTCCAGTCGGCATCCATGAAAACGACTGTATCAGCACCAGTGAGATTCAGGCCAACACCACCACTTCCCGTAGTCAGAAGGAAACACCATGGGCCTGAAGAGTTTATAACCATTACTCTTCTCTTTTGAGCACATTCTGCGAAATACGTAGAATTTAGATCATTTCGATGTGTACCCAGCCTTTCTAATCATTACCGGTGCGAAACAGACACTAGAAAGGGCTCGCATCTAGTAATGTTAGATTCCCACTTAGCGAATTCCTCACATTTTCCAAGTTTAATTTAGGAAACAGATGACTAACGAGGGCATGAACTGATTTCAATTCATCAGCAGTCGTAATTACATCCTTAAACTGTAAAAAAAATATATCGCAGTCCACAGAGAATTTTATTGATTCGAAAAAAATCTCCAACATTTGAAAAAAAAGAACTATCACAATGTATATGCCCTTACCAACAAGACAAAAGTTTTCATACTCTACCAAGAAGAAATCTGATTTTCAAAACGTTGTTTTCCGAATTTTTTCCTTCCAATGGGACTCATACTCCAATTCAAGGAACAGGATTTTTCCACAGAACACGACAGTGTTACTCTATGTACTCTTAATATTTCCGGATAGAGTGAATAATTTTTGAAAGTTCGACTTCTTTATGACCTCAAACAAAATTAAAAATAAAATCTTGAAGGAACTACACACACTTCAAGACCGATACAACAAAAGCTCTTCTCGCAGAATGTCAAACTCTTTGTCTCAAATTGACAATTCACGTAACGAGCAATATGTGACGATGAAATTAAACAGAAGTTCGCCAAAACGCTGGCACAGCCAGTAGCCAGATTCAAAACTACTGTTGAAATCCTGCCGTATTACTGTACCTAGCCAGTAACACCGTACCTTATCACCTGACTACGACTTCTTATAGCTAAATAGAGGCTAAGCTTTTGAAAGACGAGCTAAGAAAACAGCATAATTTTGAAATGCAAGTCCTTCACTTTTGCCTATTTGTTCTTTAGTCGCATATGTCTGGAAATTATTTATGGCTACGTAGCGCTCCTCTGCACGAATGCTTCCATCGATACGCTCATAGTTATAACCTGTAAAATGATAACCTGCAAAAAAGTATCACGACCATAATGTTACACACGTTAACAATTAGAAGACTTCGGAGTACCTCTGTAATTCATGAAGTCCTCCAAAATATCTAAGAGTATTCTGAATTGTGTGAAAATCAAGCAGCGGTGGTTGTTCGCTTTGAGATAAAGAAGTAAGCGATCCAGTACCTGTAAAGAGATATCATAACACTCTTTTTTTTCATTGGCGAGAACTTTCAAATAAAATTTGAAGTGTACTACTCAGTCCTTGTGTAGAATACTGAACGATGGTTCGCTTTGTTTCAATATAGGCAGCCGTTCTTCACATACAAGCAAACCACTGCCGAAATTTCTCTCGATAAATGGATCATTTAAAGAAATGTCTCGCTTTATAGCACCAGGGGTATCAAAACCTTTTTTAAGATGGCTTGATTTTAAATTTATTTGAAATCAAAGTAAGTAAAGTAAGGACAAAATTTCACTTCTTTTTTCAAAAATTTAAAGCAAGTGTGGCTGTTGCAAACACCAACGATACGCTTGACGATATCACATCGTTGGATAAAATCATGCATGTTATCCTCAAAAAGCTAAAGAAGAAGTACGATTTCTGAGCTCCGTACTGTCAGAATTTCATTTTGGTAGGGTAACAAAGACTTATTAAAAAGGGCCGAACAATAGCAATGTCTGCTCGAAGATCACGACGCCATGGCGAGACGGAAAATCGTCCCATCTATGCAACACTAACTGACGATGTCACGTCATAAGCATGAAGAGGTCTACACTCTTTATTTTGGGTTTTCGTGAAGAAGTCTTACCGCATAGTCCTTATCATTTCCTTGTGTGCTTAACATTGCATGGAACTCAACCGTCAATGGTCTCCGTCCATCGGCTATTGTTAAAACCAATTATATATTCGGCTCCAACTGATTCTATCCATATCGAAACATGAGGACGAGCAATTGATCTTGAGAGACAAGGATGATGACTACGCTCTCATTCTGCTTAGTGATCAGGTTCTCAAGTTTAAGGAGTTCACTAAGGTTTTCTAAAAGTTCTCTACTACTACCTCAATAGTAGCAGAAAAATCCACATCGTTCCTCATTCTCTGCTTAGTGGTCATGTTGCATAAATCAGCCTTAGGAATTTGAACTTTAAATAGATTTAAAGTCGAGTACAAATCTCTGAGGAATCCATATAGCTAAAGCGATAGCGCAAAACCTCTTCTATGCAATTATCAAGCCCTTAACTCAACAACTGCAATAGTTATTGAAAAATCATCGTCAGTTATCAAAAAACAAGAATCAAGTCTTACCACTAGACCTCATTCCAACCTTTTCCATTTCAGACGATTCACTCGGAATGTTGATTATTCAAGAAATGGAGATTCAAATGCAGCTGATGAAAGCACTCGTTTCGCGAGCTCACCTTTCGAATTTTTCGAGAAAGAGCTTCAACTAACTACACTAAAGTAACTCGTATAATGCTGAGATATTTGCAAAACTTCGGACCGCAGGTGTCTGAGGTGCGGAATGAACGTGCTATTGTGTTTTTCTAAAATAGATAGAGCTAGTTGAGAGACAAGTGAAACGAAGGACCCACATGGTGTGGTGGTGAACGCATTACTCCCCGGAAAAGAATAGTTATATTATACGAGTTATATTTCGCAACAAACCATGCCATTAAAAAGAATAGGCAGTAAATAAAAAGGTTAAGATTGTGATTACACTAAAGTAGTTGTTGTGATTGTCCGTTATCTTCTCTTTTCGGTCAAACGTAAATGGTCGTTTTAGTACACATTTCATCAAACTGTGTCAGCGTCGTTTTTACTCATATCCGGACATTTTCACATTCACTCTGCAGTTTTCAATCCCAACGCTGTCGTATCGGAAATTCTTTTAAAAACCATTAAAACTAGTTTTTTCTGGTGGAGACAAAAAGAAGAGAAAAATTAAACAATCTTCCACGTACTTTCTGGTCACAAAAGGCAGACAATTGGCAAGCATATATACAGATGAAGTTACAAAGCGTTCGGTATTAATCAGTTCCTTACCGATGCGCCAAGTATTTAACTTTACCATGCAACGTAGAGGCAATTGAATGCATATCTTGCCTATACAATAACTTGCGGTGGCCTCATTGTAGTGCACCTCAAACTAATGGTGAAGGGCACCTCTAACTCAACACTCGCCCTCAAGTCAAAAGGCATTTAGGATAACATTTGAACACACGCGAATATGATTATGCCCACCTACGCATTTAAGGTCTAACTGTCCAACCTAGGCATGCGAAGTCTTGAATGACCAACCGTATTCACATAACACTGTTGTCAGATCTACTTCATACTGTGGACCACCTTAACATTTCCAACCACATTTTCCTAGTCTAAAACAACAACGAAGCACTTCTGCTATGATAATTCATAGTTAGATAGAGCTTCAAAGATGTTACATAGATTAACACACCTGAAACTTGCCACTAGCTTCAATAATGTGTTCTCCTTCTATAAAGGGTTCGGGTTCTATGCCTAAATATAATACTATAAGGACATACCAACAAAAAAGCATCAAATATTTTTATGTTTAAGTTACTCATCCAGTAACATTTCAGCTAATGGTTAGAGAACAAAGAATATCGTCGATAGAAGAGCTATCTTCGCTGGAAAAAAAGGAGCAAACACACCTGCAAACAAGTACGGGTGTGCGACACATTTTCGCAGCTGCATATGTAGGTTAATTAATGAATGGTTTTTACCACCGGTCGCCGAAATTAGTTCATCTCAAAAGAGGGAAAAATATGACCAAATAATGAATAGAGACATTTCAACTATGGAAAAGAACAGTTTAAAATGACATAATCATTATAATAGTACAGTTATGTCGCCCACTCAATGGTTTACCAACTCATGGTAGCTAGCTGAAAGTTGTTCCTGATTGTCGGGTTGCAATGTACAGAGGAGAGAGGTGGGGTTCATCTCCCCAACTGGGAGGTCCTAAGCTGAGGAGTCCAACGTTTCCACCCGGAAACCCAACTAAGAGTAATCAATGCCAGGATCCACCATAGTTGGTGTCAAACTAGTCGCAAGGTGGTGGCGAATCTCCCTCTGATCACGAGGGTGCCGGCTGCCTGTGGTGATGACGACCTGGGGAATACTTTAGCCAGGCTGACCTCGGAACTGCAGGAAATCATAGTGACTCAACCAGTAAACGTAAATGATGGTGGCGTCCGCACAACAAGTGAAGACGGGTCATCCAAGTATCCAAGTATAGTCATTTTGCAAATTTCCAAATTTTCTACACCTACTGGAACCTACCATAGTCTTTTGATATGATGTCCAAATACAGCTTCTTCTGCAGTTCAGTGAGATTGTGATAAATAATCACCTAGAGCATGATTTTTAGAAAAAGAAAAAACAAAAAAACGAAGCAAAAACAAAGATCTGACACTGAGAATACGACGATAGTTCATACCTGGTCACATAACGGCAAATTTTTGCAAACCACATCTTTTGTGCGACGAATCATATATTTTGAGAGAATTTCCTTTAGATGACCGATATTCTCAGTTTTCTCGTACTTTGAAACAAAGCTATCTCTACTTAGAGTCGTATCGCAAAATTTGCTCTGAAGTAAAAACTAGCCACTGGCATCCATAACAAAGGAAAAACCAACAGACTCAAAAGTGACGAATTTCCCCACAAAAAGTACAAATACATGAGGAAATTAAAAAGTAGGTACTTACGGAATCAACGAACGTAAGCAACGTATACAATTCATGTAAGTTATTTTGAATCGGTGTTCCTGTCATCAGCAAAAACCATGCATGTGGTCTATACTGAAAAGGGAAACGAACTTCTATGTGATCCGTTTTTCACTAGAAGATCCTGATCATAAACCCTGGCGAACAAAACATCTGTAAAAGGATAAAGCTCTCGTCGTTAATCAATCCTTTAGGGATCCGCAATGTACTCCACTTCATTAAGCATCGTTGGAGGTGCCTGAATGCATATCTGGTCTCTACAGCGACTCGCAGTGCCCTACCGATGTATCGGGGCAGTTCTGCTATTCTCCCAGACAAGTCTGGTACCAATTCACCGACCCCGAGCGGATGGAGGGCTTAGTGGGCATAGCGCGTCGAGATCGACCCCACGCGTATTACAGGGCGTCTCCTACCACTACGCTACACACGTTCATAAAACATTTATAGATTACAAGAATAGATAACGTGCCGAACTTTGAGCACTAAAAGAGTGATGTAACGCCACAATTGTGCCACGTTTAGCGGCGAAATGGCAGCAAATAGAGTATCTAGTAGGGAACTCCCGTTGAAGCAGTGTTCCGCTTTTTGAAAGGAAGTCTGCTACCAGCTCATAGATCCAGAAAAGAAAAAACAAGGATTAGATAACCTGGGATGATGAATGAACAAAACTTTGATGAAGAGGACTCTCACTACGAGAGAAGTCCATTGGTCTTTGTGTTTGTTGCTTTCCATAAAGAGATATAAACGAAGTAAAAACAACCGGAATAACAACCTACAGGCTTCAAATTCTCAGATAATAGAGAGTTCTGGTTTTTAATCGCGTGTGCCTCATCCACCACGACGACGTCGAACTTCAGATGAGACTCCACCTGTAGATTAGTGACTATTGCCGATTCAGTACGGAACAACTGAAGTAATGTCAATTTAAAAACACATAAAACCCGGAACGAAGACTAAATATGTATGAAAAGGTGGTTCAACAAATTATTCTTACATGATATGGAATAATAAACACCGTATTACTCTTCAACTTTCCTAGCTTTTTGAGTACATCCGCCCGTTGCTGACTATAACCAAAGTAGCCAACTGGGTCAAGTTCGCCACATGAAAACCTGAATTAAAGTTAATGAAGGAGAGTAAAAAAAAGTCTACTGGACTAATTAACAACGAAAGGAAAAGTACCTTTGGATCTCTGACACCCAGTGGCCACATACAGATAACGGACACACGACAAGGAATGGTCCACTAACCTCTTTCATCAGTCTCATCATTACAACGACAGCCTGAAATTCAATTATACTGGTAGAAACCACTAAAAAGAAGAATACGAGTTTCTTGCTCACTGTGCTTGCCAAAATAACCTCATTAAAGTCCTGAAAAATGCCGGTGATAAATAGCTGTGAACTTTTATATTATTGATGACAGATCCCGTATGAAATGCTGAGACATTTGCAAAAGTCCGGACCACAGGTGTATGCAGTGGAGAACGAACACGCGCTGTTGTCCTTACCGGGGAGCAGCGCACTTCACCACTACACCATCCGGGTCCTTCGTCTTACCTGTCTCTTAGCTATAGTGTAATGGTGAAGTGCGCTGCTCCCCGGTAAGGACAACAGCGCGTGTTCGTTCTCCACTGCATACACCTGTGGTCCGGAGTTTTGCAAATATCTCAGCATTTCATACGAGTTATAATTCGAAACATAACCTGCCATTAAGAAGAAAAAGGCAGTAAATAAAAGAGTTAAGATTGGTGACAGAATTAACACAAGACTTGAAGCTAAAAACAAAGAAAGAAGGTCCCCAGCGCTGACTAATTTTAGAGTGGTCCATTTCCACCAAACAAAACAAATGAGAATCAACGCAACACAAGCAGTCGTCTACCTGACAGGTCTTCCCCAAGCCCATTTCGTCGCCATTAATTCCTCCATGACCAGCTTTATACCAGCTATACATCTCTTCGACACCTTCCTTTTGATGATCGTGTAGAAGAAGTCCTGGAACCGAACTGGCGAACTACAACGACTATATGTTTGACACAAAACTCTTCACATACCTCGCTTTTCCCACTGCTCCACCAGATAGTTTATATCCATTATATTAAACACAACCAATATTGATTTAAAGCAGATCACGGGCACAGTTCCTGAAAGAATTTGACGCCGAAATCAGCTGAGAATGTAAATATCAACAAAAACTCGGCAAAGTGAAACGTTAAAAGGGATGGTTTCATTGTGCATTTACTAAAATGTGCTAGAAATCTTTTTAAGGATTTTAAAGGCGGAAAGGAGACCAGACGACAATCAACGAACACTCATTTATACTTTGTGATCAAAAACAAAGCAGAACAGATGTCCCCAAACACCCGCACCATTTGGATAAGCGAAGGCGCGGAGACGCTCCTTTGTGTACCCTCCCCCTCCCTCTGCAGAGATTTCGCAACTGCCTTCGCAAGTGGAACCGAACCCCTTCATATGTTTGATTTTTCACTTCTTTTCGGATCAGTTCTCATCAACCGTTTTGGATCCGAAGTTGGTTCTCCTCTAACCGCTGATAATTTTTCGGTAACTCGAATACTTGAGGAGTTGCAAACATGATCGACTTATGGAACAGAATTTGCTGGATCAGTTTTAGAGTGAGCATGGTTTGCGAAAACTGTTATTCTTCTTTCAGAGTTGTTTAAAATTAAAACTTCCAAGGGAAAAAACAAGATGTAAATTTTTAAATTTCCGAGGGAAACCCTCCTCCCTAACCATGAATGTCAACACATTTGGGACGGTAACGTGTAAGGGATATCCGCTTGTTCAATTGCTATCAACTTCAAAATACAAGCCCCGAAGGAAAAAAAGTGATAGAAGTATGATTTCTAGGGTTCATAGAAGGTTCAGGTTCCCATCTTAGTAGAAGGGACTTTGTAGGCTACTGGCAAAGATCAGTAGGTCCTAACACTTATTATTTCAGGTAATGAAGTTCATTCCGAGCTGAGATATGTTGGTTTAAAGTTGAAAGCGACGATTGCTTCTTTATCGTGTAAGTGGAAATCGACACACGTCGAACACTAAGTGTTAATCTGCATACTAATGAACAACAAGTTCTTGTATTCATGGGCTTACACGGGGTTGCTAGCAGATCTTTGTTGTGGCTAACCTTTCGGCGCCTTGGCTTTCCTCAGCTCCTTTCACCTTCTGGACATAATCTTTTAATCTTAACTCTTTTATTTACTGCCTTTTTCTTCTTAATGGCAGGGTATGTTGTGAAATATAACTCGTATGAAGTGCTGAGATATTTGCAAAACCTTGGACCACAGGTGTATGCAGTGGGGAACGAACACGCGCTGTTGTCCTTACCGGGGAGCAGCGCACTTCACCACTACACCATCCGGGTCCTTCGCTTTGCATGTATCTCAGCAGTTCTATCGATCTTTTTGCCATCAGCAATCACCCGTCAACGGGAT